>CANNZV010000067.1:782471-907849 GCA_947561585.1 Caprella mutica | reverse complement strand
CAAGCTCCCTATTGATCTTTAAACATTAGTTAATTTATCTAATAAATAAACCCTACATGTAATGAACCAAGAGCTGCAGATTCACAGCCAAATGTAGATTTCTTTCACAGAATGTATATTACTGAATGGGTAATTTTAACACTTCAGTTGTTATTTAATCTTACTTTGTACAGTTGTAGATATATTCTAAATGGCTACTTTAGATATGATATTTGAATTTCATGGCCCTATTACTAATTTCACTTTTTATTACACAAGTAACTTATAACTAAAATCAATTCATTTTCTGAAAATGGATGTTATATATATACTGCCTATTACAATATTTCTAAGGAAGAAAAAATAACTATATAATAATTGGTTTATTACTAATGAGATTGAATAATTGTAAAATATATATTTATCCAAGATTAAAACATGCATTATATATCTACATTTATTATCATATTCACTATAAAAATGATAATTCTTTGTATATTATTCACAGTAACAAATTATGGCAACTAATGTTAAAATATATTTCTATGCTGAATGATAATCAATCACTCAATGCACTAAATCATCAGGTAATTTCATCCATTAGATTCATTTCTCCTGCTGATGTGATCTAGAGAGGTTCTCTCAGAACTTTAAAGTAACTAACTACCTATACAGTAATCATGGGAAAGAATAAAGGTAAGTAAGTTTAGTTTAATCTTAGATTTATATATATTATAGGAATAGATTCATATATATTATAGGTAAAGATTTATAATTAATGTAGGTATAGATTTTATATATATTATTAAGTGTTAGCTTTATGTTTCAAATAATAGATAATGATTATAATTGTGTGAAGAAAGCTAGTTAGGTAACTTTTGTGGATTTTCAAAATATTAATCATTTCTCCAATGCTATAAATTTGATTTTAAATATAATTTGAGAATCTCTGAATTAAATATAGACATATATTGAAATATGAATGGAACAAAGATTCCAATACCATTATATTATTCAAACTAAATATTAGTAAAATAGATTCACTTGTTAATTTGAAAAAGGGATGTTTGAGAATTAGAGATAAAATAAAGATGTATGCCTAATTTTCTTATGTAGCTACTTTTCAAAGCTATCACAATGTTCTACATACTTTGCTTTAAAACTTGGCTGATTACTATAGTACATATTTATATTCTCAAATTTTTGAAGTTCTTACCTAAATTTTTTTCCGTCCTAAAAATGCAAAATTTGATATCTGAATAGAAAATAAGTCAGAGATTTCAAAACAAAAATGTCTTAGAAAAGAGTCTTCTCTCTCCATGAGAAATATTTCCATGTGTTGCTAAAGAAATTTATTGAAAGTAGTTTTCTGAAGTGCAAGGTCAATTAAACTTAATGATGTTCTAGCTTATAATCAAGACTTCTCACATGATTTCATTGGAATTGCTCATCTTATTAGAATCCTAATATATTCTACCATCCAGCATGATCCTATTATATACCAGATTCAAGAATATAAAGCTCAAAATAGTTTCTTGTACTTCAGCATTTCATCATCTGTTGAGCAGTTTTTATTCTTTCCCCTTGTTATCATATATCTTAAGTAGAATAAGTTGACAAACTATTAGGTCTGTTAATTATAATGAGAACCAAATCTCAATTATTTGACTCTTCATTTAGCTACCATCTCTCAAAATTTTATAACTAATTAATATTGAAAAGTGATAAAACTGAACCTAACCAAAACATTTTCTCCAACAGGAAAGGGAGGAAAGAACAGAAGGAGAGGAAGGAATGAGAATGAAGCACAGAAGAGAGAATTGCACTTCAAGGAATATGGTCAAGAATATGCTCAGGTTAGTAGCAACTCATTGGCAATACTAGATACACATTAGTATGTACCAAGAATGTTCTCTTTTTAATTTAATTTTATTCTACAGGTTACAAAGATGCTTGGGAATTGCACCCTAGAGGCCCAGTGTCTCACTGACGGAAGGAAGCGCCTTTGTCAAATCAGAGGCAAAATGCGTTTGAAGGTCTGGATTAACCAAGGGGACGTCATTCTTCTCGGTTTGAGAGAATATCAGGACTCAAAAGCTGACGTCATCCTTAAATATACAGATGACGAAGCAAGAAATCTCAGAGCTTATGGAGAAATACCAGAATATGGTCAGTTTTACTGTAGTTATTTATAAGAGAAAATTGAAAATAAACTCTTAGGTATACAATATTTATAGAATAGTTTCAAGAATATTTAATTTAACTTGTCCTTTTTTCTTTTTCAGTTAAAATCAATGAAATGTCAACTTTTGTGGAGGAGGGTATGGAAGATATTGCTTTCGACTACTTTTCTGACGATGAAGAGGAGGACCTTCATTCTGTGAGTTGCTAAATAAGAGATAAAAAATTGGAAAGATAACCATCATATATCGTGAGATGTCAATTTTGCAGTTGTGTTTTTTCAAATATATGATAGTAAGGAGATGAATTTAATTAATTATAAATTTTTGGTAATGGACCATAAACCTTTTAGATTTTTGTAGTCAAGTAAATCAAGTTGTGATTTTAGAGTCTTGTTAAAAATAATTTCATAAGAGCAATTATAATTATACTCATAGATAATTTGAAACCATTCAATCTAATTACATACATTTGATAAAAACAATTGATTAAACTCTTGAAAAGAAATTCATATAATGATTTAAATGTTTAGAATGTATAATAAATTTGAATATTTTGCAATGATAACTCTGCAATTGACTCATATATTTTATTTTTCAGGTTTAATTTTCAATTAAAAAACGCTGTGAAGGACCCAATTGCAATACGAGTGATCAACCGCCCTCACAATAACAAGCGGGGATCCATCCATTAACAATTTTTTGAAAAGGATGCCACTATCCGTGATTCAGCGTTTTCCTAATTTTAATAATTTCCTGTTTTTTATGTTAAATTATTGTAAGTAACTAGTTTGCAGAAGTCTTTAATTGCAAAATTATCATTTCTGAATCTCTCGTATGTTATTTGTTGAAGATTTCAGTTGAAATTAATTTTCAACTTCATTCTGGTTGAGCAGTTTTTCTTTACTTTCTAGAGGTTTTAGTTTCTTTGGGATATAACCATTTCAATTATGTATCAGATGTTAAAGTTAATCTACTTGTATTCAAATTTCACTCACTTTCTTAAATCAGGATAAATAGATAGGAATTGTTTACTTGATATATTTTAGATAAATTTCAATGTTTGGTTATTCTTATGTAATGCTCATTTTGAAGAAAGTCAAAATGAAGTATGCTGTTTTACCCTAGTTACATTCTGCACTTAATTCATTATTTTACAATTTAAATTGCTTAGTTTTAGTTTTCATTGTTAATTTGATTAGGTAGAGAAATTAATGTATTATGTAGGTGAAAATAAATAATAATGTTTTTCTTCTATTGTTTTATTTGTGAATATTAAAAAACAGTTCAGCATTTTGTTAATAACTTATTATTTGGGAAATATTAATATGAAAGATTTTGTTGCCTATTATCTGACAGCATTGATTAAACTTTAAGAGAAAACAGGAATTTTTATTAGTGATACAGCTGAAAATGTTTTCTATTTATTTGGAAAAAATTATCCAGACTAATATCTCTACAGTGAATTGCCATCCAGTGATCTAATCAGTAAATTGAGTTATTTAAGTATAACTAAATTCCTCTGCCCAATAGTAATTATATAGGCTAAATGATGCAGATTTTCCAGATATAAATATTTTATTTTGAACTAATCAATTTATCAGAAATTCAATTTTCATAAGTAAAATAAGCCATTGCCCATCTGATCATATATATTGAAGGGATACCAGTTACAAATTTTCTTTGCAAACAATCCTTAATTACCTCCTATAATTAAATTGATCTTGCTGATAAACGGAAGGCAAAATATAGAATTTCTAAGAACAATTGATCTGCTTCTGCAAGGCTGAGTGCACACTGCACAGGAATTCACAAAAATTAAGGTAATCAAACTAATAAAATAAATAATGATTAAATGACCTGGGGAAGTAAAAATTGAAACTTGATAATCCATGAAATTTCAAAAAATGACAATCAAATATAAATTAGCTGAATCACATATATTCAAAGCAAAATTAGTATAAATTTGCATAGGCGATAATTAAAAATTTGTACACATAAAAAAATAAAAAAAATTCAAGCAGAGTTTGGAGGCTGGAGCCTAATTTACATCACACTGCAATGTTGGACTAAGAGTAAGTCTGCCCCTACTTTACAGCCTATTATAGGTAGTAAATTATCAACTGTGATATTCACCTCAATTAAATGTATCCTCCCATCTTCTCCCCTTGATTATTTGGATTAATAGTAAGCAGCTAATTAAGAAATCTTTGATAAATTAGTTAGGGAAATTAATTTTTGACAAAGTAACTTTAACAACAAAAAGAATTCCATTACTTTTAAGATATTGTAGGATACAATATAAAAAAAATAGTTGTTGGAGGATCAACAGAAAATTTGCAGCACTGAGGAGGACCATTAGTTGGATTGTGCTAAAATATCAATAAGTTTATTCAATTAATAACAAGCATATTATTTGGGGGGTTTGATGTTTGTATCCACTTTTGCAAGCTCCCTATTGATCTTTAAACATTAGTTAATTTATCTAATAAATAAACCCCTACATGTAATGAACCAAGAGCTGCAGATTCACAGCCAAATGTAGATTTCTTTCACAGAATGTATATTACTGAATGGGTAATTTTAACACTTCAGTTGTTATTTAATCTTACTTTGTACAGTTGTAGATATATTCTAAATGGCTACTTTAGATATGATATTTGAATTTCATGGCCCTATTACTAATTTCACTTTTTATTACACAAGTAACTTATAACTAAAATCAATTCATTTTCTGAAAATGGATGTTATATATATACTGCCTATTACAATATTTCTAAGGAAGAAAAAATAACTATATAATAATTGGTTTATTACTAATGAGATTGAATAATTGTAAAATATATATTTATCCCAAGATTAAAACATGCATTATATATCTACATTTATTATCATATTCACTATAAAAATGATAATTCTTTGTATATTATTCACAGTAACAAATTATGGCAACTAATGTTAAAATATATTTCTATGCTGAATGATAATCAATCACTCAATGCACTAAATCATCAGGTAATTTCATCCATTAGATTCATTTCTCCTGCTGATGTGATCTAGAGAGGTTCTCTCAGAACTTTAAAGTAACTAACTACCTATACAGTAATCATGGGAAAGAATAAAGGTAAGTAAGTTTAGTTTAATCTTAGATTTATATATATTATAGGAATAGATTCATATATATTATAGGTAAAGATTTATAATTAATGTAGGTATAGATTTATATATATTATTAAGTGTTAGCTTTATGTTTCAAATAATAGATAATGATTATAATTGTGTGAAGAAAGCTAGTTAGGTAACTTTTGTGGATTTTCAAAATATTAATCATTTCTCCAATGCTATAAATTTGATTTTAAATATAATTTGAGAATCTCTGAATTAAATATAGACATATATTGAAATATGAATGGAACAAAGATTCCAATACCATTATATTATTTCAAACTAAATATTAGTAAAAATAGATTCACTTGTTAATTTGAAAAAGGGATGTTTGAGAATTAGAGATAAAATAAAGATGTATGCCTAATTTTCTTATGTAGCTACTTTTCAAAGCTATCACAATGTTCTACATACTTTGCTTTAAAACTTGGCTGATTACTATAGTACATATTTATATTCTCAAATTTTTGAAGTTCTTACCTAAATTTTTTTCCGTCCTAAAAATGCAAAATTTGATATCTGAATAGAAAATAAGTCAGAGATTTCAAAACAAAAATGTCTTAGAAAAGAGTCTTCTCTCTCCATGAGAAATATTTCCATGTGTTGCTAAAGAAATTTATTGAAAGTAGTTTTCTGAAGTGCAAGGTCAATTAAACTTAATGATGTTCTAGCTTATAATCAAGACTTCTCACATGATTTCATTGGAATTGCTCATCTTATTAGAATCCTAATATATTCTACCATCCAGCATGATCCTATTATATACCAGATTCAAGAATATAAAGCTCAAAATAGTTTCTTGTACTTCAGCATTTCATCATCTGTTGAGCAGTTTTTATTCTTTCCCCTTGTTATCATATATCTTAAGTAGAATAAGTTGACAAACTATTAGGTCTGTTAATTATAATGAGAACCAAATCTCAATTATTTGACTCTTCATTTAGCTACCATCTCTCAAAATTTTATAACTAATTAATATTGAAAAGTGATAAAACTGAACCTAACCAAAACATTTTCTCCAACAGGAAAGGGAGGAAAGAACAGAAGGAGAGGAAGGAATGAGAATGAAGCACAGAAGAGAGAATTGCACTTCAAGGAATATGGTCAAGAATATGCTCAGGTTAGTAGCAACTCATTGGCAATACTAGATACACATTAGTATGTACCAAGAATGTTCTCTTTTTAATTTAATTTTATTCTACAGGTTACAAAGATGCTTGGGAATTGCACCCTAGAGGCCCAGTGTCTCACTGACGGAAGGAAGCGCCTTTGTCAAATCAGAGGCAAAATGCGTTTGAAGGTCTGGATTAACCAAGGGGACGTCATTCTTCTCGGTTTGAGAGAATATCAGGACTCAAAAGCTGACGTCATCCTTAAATATACAGATGACGAAGCAAGAAATCTCAGAGCTTATGGAGAAATACCAGAATATGGTCAGTTTTACTGTAGTTATTTATAAGAGAAAATTGAAAATAAACTCTTAGGTATACAATATTTATAGAATAGTTTCAAGAATATTTAATTTAACTTGTCCTTTTTTCTTTTTCAGTTAAAATCAATGAAATGTCAACTTTTGTGGAGGAGGGTATGGAAGATATTGCTTTCGACTACTTTTCTGACGATGAAGAGGAGGACCTTCATTCTGTGAGTTGCTAAATAAGAGATAAAAAATTGGAAAGATAACCATCATATATCGTGAGATGTCAATTTTGCAGTTGTGTTTTTTCAAATATATGATAGTAAGGAGATGAATTTAATTAATTATAAATTTTTGGTAATGGACCATAAACCTTTTAGATTTTTGTAGTCAAGTAAATCAAGTTGTGATTTTAGAGTCTTGTTAAAAATAATTTCATAAGAGCAATTATAATTATACTCATAGATAATTTGAAACCATTCAATCTAATTACATACATTTGATAAAAACAATTGATTAAACTCTTGAAAAGAAATTCATATAATGATTTAAATGTTTAGAATGTATAATAAATTTGAATATTTTGCAATGATAACTCTGCAATTGACTCATATATTTTATTTTTCAGGTTTAATTTTCAATTAAAAAACGGTGTGAAGGACCCAATTGCAATACGAGTGATCAACCGCCCTCACAATAACAAGCGGGGATCCATCCATTAACAATTTTTTGAAAAGGATGCCACTATCCGTGATTCAGCGTTTTCCTAATTTTAATAATTTCCTGTTTTTTATGTTAAATTATTGTAAGTAACTAGTTTGCAGAAGTCTTTAATTGCAAAATTATCATTTCTGAATCTCTCGTATGTTATTTGTTGAAGATTTCAGTTGAAATTAATTTTCAACTTCATTCTGGTTGAGCATTTTTTCTTTACTTTCTAGAGGTTTTAGTTTCTTTGGGATATAACCATTTCAATTATGTATCAGATGTTAAAGTTAATCTACTTGTATTCAAATTTCACTCACTTTCTTAAATCAGGATAAATAGATAGGAATTGTTTACTTGATATATTTTAGATAAATTTCAATGTTTGGTTATTCTTATGTAATGCTCATTTTGAAGAAAGTCAAAATGAAGTATGCTGTTTTACCCTAGTTACATTCTGCACTTAATTCATTATTTTACAATTTAAATTGCTTAGTTTTAGTTTTCATTGTTAATTTGATTAGGTAGAGAAATTAATGTATTATGTAGGTGAAAATAAATAATAATGTTTTTCTTCTATTGTTTTATTTGTGAATATTAAAAAACAGTTCAGCATTTTGTTAATAACTTATTATTTGGGAAATATTAATATGAAAGATTTTGTTGCCTATTATCTGACAGCATTGATTAAACTTTAAGAGAAAACAGGAATTTTTATTAGTGATACAGCTGAAAATGTTTTCTATTTATTTGGAAAAAATTATCCAGACTAATATCTCTACAGTGAATTGCCATCCAGTGATCTAATCAGTAAATTGAGTTATTTAAGTATAACTAAATTCCTCTGCCCAATAGTAATTATATAGGCTAAATGATGCAGATTTTCCAGATATAAATATTTTATTTTGAACTAATCAATTTATCAGAAATTCAATTTTCATAAGTAAAATAAGCCATTGCCCATCTGATCATATATATTGAAGGGATACCAGTTACAAATTTTCTTTGCAAACAATCCTTAATTACCTCCTATAATTAAATTGATCTTGCTGATAAACGGAAGGCAAAATATAGAATTTCTAAGAACAATTGATCTGCTTCTGCAAGGCTGAGTGCACACTGCACAGGAATTCACAAAAATTAAGGTAATCAAACTAATAAAATAAATAATGATTAAATGACCTGGGGAAGTAAAAATTGAAACTTGATAATCCATGAAATTTCAAAAAATGACAATCAAATATAAATTAGCTGAATCACATATATTCAAAGCAAAATTAGTATAAATTTGCATAGGCGATAATTAAAAATTTGTACACATAAAAAAATAAAAAAAATTCAAGCAGAGTTTGGAGGCTGGAGCCTAATTTACATCACACTGCAATGTTGGACTAAGAGTAAGTCTGCCCCTACTTTACAGCCTATTATAGGTAGTAAATTATCAACTGTGATATTCACCTCAATTAAATGTATCCTCCCATCTTCTCCCCTTGATTATTTGGATTAATAGTAAGCAGCTAATTAAGAAATCTTTGATAAATTAGTTAGGGAAATTAATTTTTGACAAAGTAACTTTAACAACAAAAAGAATTCCATTACTTTTAAGATATTGTAGGATACAATATAAAAAAAATAGTTGTTGGAGGATCAACAGAAAATTTGCAGCACTGAGGAGGACCATTAGTTGGATTGTGCTAAAATATCAATAAGTTTATTCAATTAATAACAAGCATATTATTTGGGGGGTTTGATGTTTGTATCCACTTTTGCAAGCTCCCTATTGATCTTTAAACATTGGTTAATTTATCTAATAAATAAACCCCTACATGTAATGAACCAAGAGCTGCAGATTCACAGCCAAATGTAGATTTCTTTCACAGAATGTATATTACTGAATGGGTAATTTTGACACTTCAGTTGTTATTTAATCTTACTTTGTACAGTTGTAGATATATTCTAAATGGCTACTTTAGATATGATATTTGAATTTCATGGCCCTATTACTAATTTCACTTTTTATTACACAAGTAACTTATAACTAAAATCAATTCATTTTCTGAAAATGGATGTTATATATATACTGCCTATTACAATATTTCTAAGGAAGAAAAAATAACTATATAATAATTGGTTTATTACTAATGAGATTGAATAATTGTAAAATATATATTTATCCCAAGATTAAAACATGCATTATATATCTACATTTATTATCATATTCACTATAAAAATGATAATTCTTTGTATATTATTCACAGTAACAAATTATGGCAACTAATGTTAAAATATATTTCTATGCTGAATGATAATCAATCACTCAATGCACTAAATCATCAGGTAATTTCATCCATTAGATTCATTTCTCCTGCTGATGTGATCTAGAGAGGTTCTCTCAGAACTTTAAAGTAACTAACTACCTATACAGTAATCATGGGAAAGAATAAAGGTAAGTAAGTTTAGTTTAATCTTAGATTTATATATATTATAGGAATAGATTCATATATATTATAGGTAAAGATTTATAATTAATGTAGGTATAGATTTATATATATTATTAAGTATAAGCTTTATGTTTCAAATAATAGATAATGATTATAATTGTGTGAAGAAAGCTAGTTAGGTAACTTTTGTGGATTTTCAAAATATTAATCATTTCTCCAATACTATAAATTTGATTTTAAATATAATTTGAGAATCTCTGAATTAAATATAGACATATATTGAAATATGAATGGAACAAAGATTCCAATACCATTATATTATTTCAAACTAAATATTAGTAAAAATAGATTCACTTGTTAATTTGGAAAAGGGATGTTTGAGAATTAGAGATAAAATAAAGATGTATGCCTAATTTTCTTATGTAGCTACTTTTCAAAGCTATCACAATGTTCTACATACTTTGCTTTAAAACTTGGCTGATTACTATAGTACATATTTATATTCTCAAATTTTTGAAGTTTTTACCTAAATTTTTTTCCGTCCTAAAAATGCAAAATTTGATATCTGAATAGAAAATAAGTCAGAGATTTCAAAACAAAAATGTCTTAGAAAAGAGTCTTCTCTCTCCATGAGAAATATTTCCATGTGTTGCTAAAGAAATTTATTGAAAGTAGTTTTCTGAAGTGCAAGGTCAATTAAACTTAATGATGTTCTAGCTTATAATCAAGACTTCTCACATGATTTCATTGGAATTGCTCATCTTATTAGAATCCTAATATATTCTACCATCCAGCATGATCCTATTATATACCAGATTCAAGAATATAAAGCTCAAAATAGTTTCTTGTACTTCAGCATTTCATCATCTGTTGAGCAGTTTTTATTCTTTCCCCTTGTTATCATATATCTTAAGTAGAATAAGTTGACAAACTATTAGGTCTGTTAATTATAATGAGAACCAAATCTCAATTATTTGACTCTTCATTTAGCTACCATCTCTCAAAATTTTATAACTAATTAATATTGAAAAGTGATAAAACTGAACCTAACCAAAACATTTTCTCCAACAGGAAAGGGAGGAAAGAACAGAAGGAGAGGAAGGAATGAGAATGAAGCACAGAAGAGAGAATTGCACTTCAAGGAATATGGTCAAGAATATGCTCAGGTTAGTAGCAACTCATTGGCAATACTAGATACACATTAGTATGTACCAAGAATGTTCTCTTTTTAATTTAATTTTATTCTACAGGTTACAAAGATGCTTGGGAATTGCACCCTAGAGGCCAGGCCCAGTGTCTCACTGACGGAAGGAAGCGCCTTTGTCAAATCAGAGGCAAAATGCGTTTGAAGGTCTGGATTAACCAAGGGGACGTCATTCTTCTCGGTTTGAGAGAATATCAGGACTCAAAAGCTGACGTCATCCTTAAATATACAGATGACGAAGCAAGAAATCTCAGAGCTTATGGAGAAATACCAGAATATGGTCAGTTTTACTGTAGTTATTTATAAGAGAAAATTGAAAATAAACTCTTAGGTATACAATATTTATAGAATAGTTTCAAGAATATTTAATTTAACTTGTCCTTTTTTCTTTTTCAGTTAAAATCAATGAAATGTCAACTTTTGTGGAGGAGGGTATGGAAGATATTGCTTTCGACTACTTTTCTGACGATGAAGAGGAGGACCTTCATTCTGTGAGTTGCTAAATAAGAGATAAAAAATTGGAAAGATAACCATCATATATCGTGAGATGTCAATTTTGCAGTTGTGTTTTTTCAAATATATGATAGTAAGGAGATGAATTTAATTAATTATAAATTTTTGGTAATGGACCATAAACCTTTTAGATTTTTGTAGTCAAGTAAATCAAGTTGTGATTTTAGAGTCTTGTTAAAAATAATTTCATATGAGCAATTATAATTATACTCATAGATAATTTGAAACCATTCAATCTAATTACATACATTTGATAAAAACAATTGATTAAACTTTTGAAAAGAAATTCATATAATGATTTAAATGTTTAGAATGTATAATAAATTTGAATATTTTGCAATGATAACTCTGCAATTGACTCATATATTTTATTTTTCAGGTTTAATTTTCAATTAAAAAACGCTGTGAAGGACCCAATTGCAATACGAGTGATCAACCGCCCTCACAATAACAAGCGGGGATCCATCCATTAACAATTTTTTGAAAAGGATGCCACTATCCGTGATTCAGCGTTTTCCTAATTTTAATAATTTCCTGTTTTTTATGTTAAATTATTGTAAGTAACTAGTTTGCAGAAGTCTTTAATTGCAAAATTATCATTTCTGAATCTCTCGTATGTTATTTGTTGAAGATTTCAGTTGAAATTAATTTTCAACTTCATTCTGGTTGAGCAGTTTTTCTTTACTTTCTAGAGGTTTTAGTTTCTTTGGGATATAGCCATTTCAATTATGTATCAGATGTTAAAGTTAATCTACTTGTATTCAAATTTCACTCACTTTCTTAAATCAGGATAAATAGATAGGAATTGTTTACTTGATATATTTTAGATAAATTTCAATGTTTGGTTATTCTTATGTAATGCTCATTTTGAAGAAAGTCAAAATGAAGTATGCTGTTTTACCCTAGTTACATTCTGCACTTAATTCATTATTTTACAATTTAAATTGCTTAGTTTTAGTTTTCATTGTTAATTTGATTGGGTAGAGAAATTAATGTATTATGTAGGTGAAAATAAATAATAATGTTTTTCTTCTATTGTTTTATTTGTGAATATTAAAAAACAGTTCAGCATTTTGTTAATAACTTATTATTTGGGAAATATTAATATGAAAGATTTTGTTGCCTATTATCTGACAGCATTGATTAAACTTTAAGAGAAAACAGGAATTTTTATTAGTGATACAGCTGAAAATGTTTTCTATTTATTTGGAAAAAATTATCCAGACTAATATCTCTACAGTGAATTGCCATCCAGTGATCTAATCAGTAAATTGAGTTATTTAAGTATAACTAAATTCCTCTGCCCAATAGTAATTATATAGGCTAAATGATGCAGATTTTCCAGATATAAATATTTTATTTTGAACTAATCAATTAATCAGAAATTCAATTTTCATAAGTAAAATAAGCCATTGCCCATCTGATCATATATATTGAAGGGATACCAGTTACAAATTTTCTTTGCAAACAATCCTTAATTACCTCCTATAATTAAATTGATCTTGCTGATAAACGGAAGGCAAAATATAGAATTTCTAAGAACAATTGATCTGCTTCTGCAAGGCTGAGTGCACACTGCACAGGAATTCACAAAAGTTAAGGTAATCAAACTAATAAAATAAATAATGATTAAATGACCTGGGGAAGTAAAAATTGAAACTTGATAATCCATGAAATTTCAAAAAATGACAATCAAATATAAATTAGCTGAATCACATATATTCAAAGCAAAATTAGTATAAATTTGCATAGGCGATAATTAAAAATTTGTACACATAAAAAAATAAAAAAAATTCAAGCAGAGTTTGGAGGCTGGAGCCTAATTTACATCACACTGCAATGTTGGACTAAGAGTAAGTCTGCCCCTACTTTACAGCCTATTATAGGTAGTAAATTATCAACTGTGATATTCACCTCAATTAAATGTATCCTCCCATCTTCTCCCCTTGATTATTTGGATTAATAGTAAGCAGCTAATTAAGAAATCTTTGATAAATTAGTTAGGGAAATTAATTTTTGACAAAGTAACTTTAACAACAAAAAGAATTCCATTACTTTTAAGATATTGTAGGATACAATATAAAAAAAATAGTTGTTGGAGGATCAACAGAAAATTTGCAGCACTGAGGAGGACCATTAGTTGGATTGTGCTAAAATATCAATAAGTTTATTCAATTAATAACAAGCATATTATTTGGGGGGTTTGATGTTTGTATCCACTTTTGCAAGCTCCCTATTGATCTTTAAACATTGGTTAATTTATCTAATAAATAAACCCCTACATGTAATGAACCAAGAGCTGCAGATTCACAGCCAAATGTAGATTTCTTTCACAGAATGTATATTACTGAATGGGTAATTTTGACACTTCAGTTGTTATTTAATCTTACTTTGTACAGTTGTAGATATATTCTAAATGGCTACTTTAGATATGATATTTGAATTTCATGGCCCTATTACTAATTTCACTTTTTATTACACAAGTAACTTATAACTAAAATCAATTCATTTTCTGAAAATGGATGTTATATATATACTGCCTATTACAATATTTCTAAGGAAGAAAAAACAACTATATAATAATTGGTTTATTACTAATGAGATTGAATAATTGTAAAATATATATTTATCCCAAGTTTAAAACATGCATTATATATCTACATTTATTATCATATTCACTATAAAAATGATAATTCTTTGTATATTATTCACAGTAACAAATTATGGCAACTAATGTTAAAATATATTTCTATGCTGAATGATAATCAATCACTCAATGCACTAAATCATCAGGTAATTTCATCCATTAGATTCATTTCTCCTGCTGATGTGATCTAGAGAGGTTCTCTCAGAACTTTAAAGTAACTAACTACCTATACAGTAATCATGGGAAAGAATAAAGGTAAGTAAGTTTAGTTTAATCTTAGATTTATATATATTATAGGAATAGATTCATATATATTATAGGTAAAGATTTATAATTAATGTAGGTATAGATTTATATATATTATTAAGTATAAGCTTTATGTTTCAAATAATAGATAATGATTATAATTGTGTGAAGAAAGCTAGTTAGGTAACTTTTGTGGATTTTCAAAATATTAATCATTTCTCCAATGCTATAAATTTGATTTTAAATATAATTTGAGAATCTCTGAATTAAATATAGACATATATTGAAATATGAATGGAACAAAGATTCCAATACCATTATATTATTTCAAACTAAATATTAGTAAAAATAGATTCACTTGTTAATTTGGAAAAGGGATGTTTGAGAATTAGAGATAAAATAAAGATGTATGCCTAATTTTCTTATGTAGCTACTTTTCAAAGCTATCACAATGTTCTACATACTTTGCTTTAAAACTTGGCTGATTACTATAGTACATATTTATATTCTCAAATTTTTGAAGTTTTTACCTAAATTTTTTTCCGTCCTAAAAATGCAAAATTTGATATCTGAATAGAAAATAAGTCAGAGATTTCAAAACAAAAATGTCTTAGAAAAGAGTCTTCTCTCTCCATGAGAAATATTTCCATGTGTTGCTAAAGAAATTTATTGAAAGTAGTTTTCTGAAGTGCAAGGTCAATTAAACTTAATGATGTTCTAGCTTATAATCAAGACTTCTCACATGATTTCATTGGAATTGCTCATCTTATTAGAATCCTAATATATTCTACCATCCAGCATGATCCTATTATATACCAGATTCAAGAATATAAAGCTCAAAATAGTTTCTTGTACTTCAGCATTTCATCATCTGTTGAGCAGTTTTTATTCTTTCCCCTTGTTATCATATATCTTAAGTAGAATAAGTTGACAAACTATTAGGTCTGTTAATTATAATGAGAACCAAATCTCAATTATTTGACTCTTCATTTAGCTACCATCTCTCAAAATTTTATAACTAATTAATATTGAAAAGTGATAAAACTGAACCTAACCAAAACATTTTCTCCAACAGGAAAGGGAGGAAAGAACAGAAGGAGAGGAAGGAATGAGAATGAAGCACAGAAGAGAGAATTGCACTTCAAGGAATATGGTCAAGAATATGCTCAGGTTAGTAGCAACTCATTGGCAATACTAGATACACATTAGTATGTACCAAGAATGTTCTCTTTTTAATTTAATTTTATTCTACAGGTTACAAAGATGCTTGGGAATTGCACCCTAGAGGCCCAGTGTCTCACTGACGGAAGGAAGCGCCTTTGTCAAATCAGAGGCAAAATGCGTTTGAAGGTCTGGATTAACCAAGGGGACGTCATTCTTCTCGGTTTGAGAGAATATCAGGACTCAAAAGCTGACGTCATCCTTAAATATACAGATGACGAAGCAAGAAATCTCAGAGCTTATGGAGAAATACCAGAATATGGTCAGTTTTACTGTAGTTATTTATAAGAGAAAATTGAAAATAAACTCTTAGGTATACAATATTTATAGAATAGTTTCAAGAATATTTAATTTAACTTGTCCTTTTTTCTTTTTCAGTTAAAATCAATGAAATGTCAACTTTTGTGGAGGAGGGTATGGAAGATATTGCTTTCGACTACTTTTCTGATGATGAAGAGGAGGACCTTCATTCTGTGAGTTGCTAAATAAGAGATAAAAAATTGGAAAGATAACCATCATATATCGTGAGATGTCAATTTTGCAGTTGTGTTTTTTCAAATATATGATAGTAAGGAGATGAATTTAATTAATTATAAATTTTTGGTAATGGACCATAAACCTTTTAGATTTTTGTAGTCAAGTAAATCAAGTTGTGATTTTAGAGTCTTGTTAAAAATAATTTCATAAGAGCAATTATAATTATACTCATAGATAATTTGAAACCATTCAATCTAATTACATACATTTGATAAAAACAATTGATTAAACTTTTGAAAAGAAATTCATATAATGATTTAAATGTTTAGAATGTATAATAAATTTGAATATTTTGCAATGATAACTCTGCAATTGACTCATATATTTTATTTTTCAGGTTTAATTTTCAATTAAAAAACGCTGTGAAGGACCCAATTGCAATACGAGTGATCAACCGCCCTCACAATAACAAGCGGGGATCCATCCATTAACAATTTTTTGAAAAGGATGCCACTATCCGTGATTCAGCGTTTTCCTAATTTTAATAATTTCCTGTTTTTTATGTTAAATTATTGTAAGTAACTAGTTTGCAGAAGTCTTTAATTGCAAAATTATCATTTCTGAATCTCTCGTATGTTATTTGTTGAAGATTTCAGTTGAAATTAATTTTCAACTTCATTCTGGTTGAGCAGTTTTTCTTTACTTTCTAGAGGTTTTAGTTTCTTTGGGATATAGCCATTTCAATTATGTATCAGATGTTAAAGTTAATCTACTTGTATTCAAATTTCACTCACTTTCTTAAATCAGGATAAATAGATAGGAATTGTTTACTTGATATATTTTAGATAAATTTCAATGTTTGGTTATTCTTATGTAATGCTCATTTTGAAGAAAGTCAAAATGAAGTATGCTGTTTTACCCTAGTTACATTCTGCACTTAATTCATTATTTTACAATTTAAATTGCTTAGTTTTAGTTTTCATTGTTAATTTGATTAGGTAGAGAAATTAATGTATTATGTAGGTGAAAATAAATAATAATGTTTTTCTTCTATTGTTTTATTTGTGAATATTAAAAAACAGTTCAGCATTTTGTTAATAACTTATTATTTGGGAAATATTAATATGAAAGATTTTGTTGCCCTATTATCTGACAGCATTGATTAAACTTTAAGAGAAAACAGGAATTTTTATTAGTGATACAGCTGAAAATGTTTTCTATTTATTTGGAAAAAATTATCCAGACTAATATCTCTACAGTGAATTGCCATCCAGTGATCTAATCAGTAAATTGAGTTATTTAAGTATAACTAAATTCCTCTGCCCAATAGTAATTATATAGGCTAAATGATGCAGATTTTCCAGATATAAATATTTTATTTTGAACTAATCAATTTATCAGAAATTCAATTTTCATAAGTAAAATAAGCCATTGCCCATCTGATCATATATATTGAAGGGATACCAGTTACAAATTTTCTTTGCAAACAATCCTTAATTACCTCCTATAATTAAATTGATCTTGCTGATAAACGGAAGGCAAAATATAGAATTTCTAAGAACAATTGATCTGCTTCTGCAAGGCTGAGTGCACACTGCACAGGAATTCACAAAAATTAAGGTAATCAAACTAATAAAATAAATAATGATTAAATGACCTGGGGAAGTAAAAATTGAAACTTGATAATCCATGAAATTTCAAAAAATGACAATCAAATATAAATTAGCTGAATCACATATATTCAAAGCAAAATAAGTATAAATTTGCATAGGCGATAATTAAAAATTTGTACACATAAAAAAATAAAAAAAATTCAAGCAGAGTTTGGAGGCTGGAGCCTAATTTACATCACACTGCAATGTTGGACTAAGAGTAAGTCTGCCCCTACTTTACAGCCTATTATAGGTAGTAAATTATCAACTGTGATATTCACCTCAATTAAATGTATCCTCCCATCTTCTCCCCTTGATTATTTGGATTAATAGTAAGCAGCTAATTAAGAAATCTTTGATAAATTAGTTAGGGAAATTAATTTTTGACAAAGTAACTTTAACAACAAAAAGAATTCCATTACTTTTAAGATATTGTAGGATACAATATAAAAAAAATAGTTGTTGGAGGATCAACAGAAAATTTGCAGCACTGAGGAGGACCATTAGTTGGATTGTGCTAAAATATCAATAAGTTTATTCAATTAATAACAAGCATATTATTTGGGGGGTTTGATGTTTGTATCCACTTTTGCAAGCTCCCTATTGATCTTTAAACATTAGTTAATTTATCTAATAAATAAACCCCTACATGTAATGAACCAAGAGCTGCAGATTCACAGCCAAATGTAGATTTCTTTCACAGAATGTATATTACTGAATGGGTAATTTTGACACTTCAGTTGTTATTTAATCTTACTTTGTACAGTTGTAGATATATTCTAAATGGCTACTTTAGATATGATATTTGAATTTCATGGCCCTATTACTAATTTCACTTTTTATTACACAAGTAACTTATAACTAAAATCAATTCATTTTCTGAAAATGGATGTTATATATATACTGCCTATTACAATATTTCTAAGGAAGAAAAAATAACTATATAATAATTGGTTTATTACTAATGAGATTGAATAATTGTAAAATATATATTTATCCCAAGATTAAAACATGCATTATATATCTACATTTATTATCATATTCACTATAAAAATGATAATTCTTTGTATATTATTCACAGTAACAAATTATGGCAACTAATGTTAAAATATATTTCTATGCTGAATGATAATCAATCACTCAATGCACTAAATCATCAGGTAATTTCATCCATTAGATTCATTTCTCCTGCTGATGTGATCTAGAGAGGTTCTCTCAGAACTTTAAAGTAACTAACTACCTATACAGTAATCATGGGAAAGAATAAAGGTAAGTAAGTTTAGTTTAATCTTAGATTTATATATATTATAGGAATAGATTCATATATATTATAGGTAAAGATTTATAATTAATGTAGGTATAGATTTATATATATTATTAAGTATAAGCTTTATGTTTCAAATAATAGATAATGATTATAATTGTGTGAAGAAAGCTAGTTAGGTAACTTTTGTGGATTTTCAAAATATTAATCATTTCTCCAATGCTATAAATTTGATTTTAAATATAATTTGAGAATCTCTGAATTAAATATAGACATATATTGAAATATGAATGGAACAAAGATTCCAATACCATTATATTATTTCAAACTAAATATTAGTAAAAATAGATTCACTTGTTAATTTGAAAAAGGGATGTTTGAGAATTAGAGATAAAATAAAGATGTATGCCTAATTTTCTTATGTAGCTACTTTTCAAAGCTATCACAATGTTCTACATACTTTGCTTTAAAACTTGGCTGATTACTATAGTACATATTTATATTCTCAAATTTTTGAAGTTCTTACCTAAATTTTTTTCCGTCCTAAAAATGCAAAATTTGATATCTGAATAGAAAATAAGTCAGAGATTTCAAAACAAAAATGTCTTAGAAAAGAGTCTTCTCTCTCCATGAGAAATATTTCCATGTGTTGCTAAAGAAATTTATTGAAAGTAGTTTTCTGAAGTGCAAGGTCAATTAAACTTAATGATGTTCTAGCTTATAATCAAGACTTCTCACATGATTTCATTGGAATTGCTCATCTTATTAGAATCCTAATATATTCTACCATCCAGCATGACCCTATTATATACCAGATTCAAGAATATAAAGCTCAAAATAGTTTCTTGTACTTCAGCATTTCATCATCTGTTGAGCAGTTTTTATTCTTTCCCCTTGTTATCATATATCTTAAGTAGAATAAGTTGACAAACTATTAGGTCTGTTAATTATAATGAGAACCAAATCTCAATTATTTGACTCTTCATTTAGCTACCATCTCTCAAAATTTTATAACTAATTAATATTGAATAGTGATAAAACTGAACCTAACCAAAACATTTTCTCCAACAGGAAAGGGAGGAAAGAACAGAAGGAGAGGAAGGAATGAGAATGAAGCACAGAAGAGAGAATTGCACTTCAAGGAATATGGTCAAGAATATGCTCAGGTTAGTAGCAACTCATTGGCAATACTAGATACACATTAGTATGTACCAAGAATGTTCTCTTTTTAATTTAATTTTATTCTACAGGTTACAAAGATGCTTGGGAATTGCACCCTAGAGGCCCAGTGTCTCACTGACGGAAGGAAGCGCCTTTGTCAAATCAGAGGCAAAATGCGTTTGAAGGTCTGGATTAACCAAGGGGACGTCATTCTTCTCGGTTTGAGAGAATATCAGGACTCAAAAGCTGACGTCATCCTTAAATATACAGATGACGAAGCAAGAAATCTCAGAGCTTATGGAGAAATACCAGAATATGGTCAGTTTTACTGTAGTTATTTATAAGAGAAAATTGAAAATAAACTCTTAGGTATACAATATTTATAGAATAGTTTCAAGAATATTTAATTTAACTTGTCCTTTTTTCTTTTTCAGTTAAAATCAATGAAATGTCAACTTTTGTGGAGGAGGGTATGGAAGATATTGCTTTCGACTACTTTTCTGACGATGAAGAGGAGGACCTTCATTCTGTGAGTTGCTAAATAAGAGATAAAAAATTGGAAAGATAACCATCATATATCGTGAGATGTCAATTTTGCAGTTGTGTTTTTTCAAATATATGATAGTAAGGAGATGAATTTAATTAATTATAAATTTTTGGTAATGGACCATAAACCTTTTAGATTTTTGTAGTCAAGTAAATCAAGTTGTGATTTTAGAGTCTTGTTAAAAATAATTTCATAAGAGCAATTATAATTATACTCATAGATAATTTGAAACCATTCAATCTAATTACATACATTTGATAGAAACAATTGATTAAACTCTTGAAAAGAAATTCATATAATGATTTAAATGTTTAGAATGTATAATAAATTTGAATATTTTGCAATGATAACTCTGCAATTGACTCATATATTTTATTTTTCAGGTTTAATTTTCAATTAAAAAACGCTGTGAAGGACCCAATTGCAATACGAGTGATCAACCGCCCTCACAATAACAAGCGGGGATCCATCCATTAACAATTTTTTGAAAAGGATGCCACTATCCGTGATTCAGCGTTTTCCTAATTTTAATAATTTCCTGTTTTTTATGTTAAATTATTGTAAGTAACTAGTTTGCAGAAGTCTTTAATTGCAAAATTATCATTTCTGAATCTCTCGTATGTTATTTGTTGAAGATTTCAGTTGAAATTAATTTTCAACTTCATTCTGGTTGAGCAGTTTTTCTTTACTTTCTAGAGGTTTTAGTTTCTTTGGGATATAGCCATTTCAATTATGTATCAGATGTTAAAGTTAATCTACTTGTATTCAAATTTCACTCACTTTCTTAAATCAGGATAAATAGATAGGAATTGTTTACTTGATATATTTTAGATAAATTTCAATGTTTGGTTATTCTTATGTAATGCTCATTTTGAAGAAAGTCAAAATGAAGTCTGCTGTTTTACCCTAGTTACATTCTGCACTTAATTCATCATTTTACAATTTAAATTGCTCAGTTTTAGTTTTCATTGTTAATTTGATTAGGTAGAGAAATTAATGTATTATGTAGGTGAAAATAAATAATAATGTTTTTCTTCTATTGTTTTATTTGTGAATATTAAAAAACAGTTCAGCATTTAGTTAATAACTTATTATTTGGGAAATATTAATATGAAAGATTTTGTTGCCTATTATCTGACAGCATTGATTAAACTTTAAGAGAAAACAGGAATTTTTATTAGTGATACAGCTGAAAATGTTTTCTATTTATTTGGAAAAAATTATCCAGACTAATATCTCTACAGTGAATTGCCATCCAGTGATATCTAATCAGTAAATTGAGTTATTTAAGTATAACTAAATTCCTCTGCCCAATAGTAATTATATAGGCTAAATGATGCAGATTTTCCAGATATAAATATTTTATTTTGAACTAATCAATTTATCAGAAATTCAATTTTCATAAGTAAAATAAGCCATTGCCCATCTGATCATATATATTGAAGGGATACCAGTTACAAATTTTCTTTGCAAACAATCCTTAATTACCTCCTATAATTAAATTGATCTTGCTGATAAACGGAAGGCAAAATATAGAATTTCTAAGAACAATTGATCTGCTTCTGCAAGGCTGAGTGCACACTGCACAGGAATTCACAAAAATTAAGGTAATCAAACTAATAAAATAAATAATGATTAAATGACCTGGGGAAGTAAAAATTGAAACTTGATAATCCATGAAATTTCAAAAAATGACAATCAAATATAAATTAGCTGAATCACATATATTCAAAGCAAAATAAGTATAAATTTGCATAGGCGATAATTAAAAATTTGTACACATAAAAAAATAAAAAAAATTCAAGCAGAGTTTGGAGGCTGGAGCCTAATTTACATCACACTGCAATGTTGGACTAAGAGTAAGTCTGCCCCTACTTTACAGCCTATTATAGGTAGTAAATTATCAACTGTGATATTCACCTCAATTAAATGTATCCTCCCATCTTCTCCCCTTGATTATTTGGATTAATAGTAAGCAGCTAATTAAGAAATCTTTGATAAATTAGTTAGGGAAATTAATTTTTGACAAAGTAACTTTAACAACAAAAAGAATTCCATTACTTTTAAGATATTGTAGGATACAATATAAAAAAAATAGTTGTTGGAGGATCAACAGAAAATTTGCAGCACTGAGGAGGACCATTAGTTGGATTGTGCTAAAATATCAATAAGTTTATTCAATTAATAACAAGCATATTATTTGGGGGGTTTGATGTTTGTATCCACTTTTGCAAGCTCCCTATTGATCTTTAAACATTAGTTAATTTATCTAATAAATAAACCCCTACATGTAATGAACCAAGAGCTGCAGATTCACAGCCAAATGTAGATTTCTTTCACAGAATGTATATTACTGAATGGGTAATTTTGACACTTCAGTTGTTATTTAATCTTACTTTGTACAGTTGTAGATATATTCTAAATGGCTACTTTAGATATGATATTTGAATTTCATGGCCCTATTACTAATTTCACTTTTTATTACACAAGTAACTTATAACTAAAATCAATTCATTTTCTGAAAATGGATGTTATATATATACTGCCTATTACAATATTTCTAAGGAAGAAAAAATAACTATATAATAATTGGTTTATTACTAATGAGATTGAATAATTGTAAAATATATATTTATCCCAAGATTAAAACATGCATTATATATCTACATTTATTATCATATTCACTATAAAAATGATAATTCTTTGTATATTATTCACAGTAACAAATTATGGCAACTAATGTTAAAATATATTTCTATGCTGAATGATAATCAATCACTCAATGCACTAAATCATCAGGTAATTTCATCCATTAGATTCATTTCTCCTGCTGATGTGATCTAGAGAGGTTCTCTCAGAACTTTAAAGTAACTAACTACCTATACAGTAATCATGGGAAAGAATAAAGGTAAGTAAGTTTAGTTTAATCTTAGATTTATATATATTATAGGAATAGATTCATATATATTATAGGTAAAGATTTATAATTAATGTAGGTATAGATTTATATATATTATTAAGTATAAGCTTTATGTTTCAAATAATAGATAATGATTATAATTGTGTGAAGAAAGCTAGTTAGGTAACTTTTGTGGATTTTCAAAATATTAATCATTTTTCCAATGCTATAAATTTGATTTTAAATATAATTTGAGAATCTCTGAATTAAATATAGACATATATTGAAATATGAATGGAACAAAGATTCCAATACCATTATATTATTTCAAACTAAATATTAGTAAAAATAGATTCACTTGTTAATTTGAAAAAGGGATGTTTGAGAATTAGAGATAAAATAAAGATGTATGCCTAATTTTCTTATGTAGCTACTTTTCAAAGCTATCACAATGTTCTACATACTTTGCTTTAAAACTTAGCTGATTACTATAGTACATATTTATATTCTCAAATTTTTGAAGTTCTTACCTAAATTTTTTTCCGTCCTAAAAATGCAAAATTTGATATCTGAATAGAAAATAAGTCAGAGATTTCAAAACAAAAATGTCTTAGAAAAGAGTCTTCTCTCTCCATGAGAAATATTTCCATGTGTTGCTAAAGAAATTTATTGAAAGTAGTTTTCTGAAGTGCAAGGTCAATTAAACTTAATGATGTTCTAGCTTATAATCAAGACTTCTCACATGATTTCATTGGAATTGCTCATCTTATTAGAATCCTAATATATTCTACCATCCAGCATGATCCTATTATATACCAGATTCAAGAATATAAAGCTCAAAATAGTTTCTTGTACTTCAGCATTTCATCATCTGTTGAGCAGTTTTTATTCTTTCCCCTTGTTATCATATATCTTAAGTAGAATAAGTTGACAAACTATTAGGTCTGTTAATTATAATGAGAACCAAATCTCAATTATTTGACTCTTCATTTAGCTACCATCTCTCAAAATTTTATAACTAATTAATATTGAAAAGTGATAAAACTGAACCTAACCAAAACATTTTCTCCAACAGGAAAGGGAGGAAAGAACAGAAGGAGAGGAAGGAATGAGAATGAAGCACAGAAGAGAGAATTGCACTTCAAGGAATATGGTCAAGAATATGCTCAGGTTAGTAGCAACTCATTGGCAATACTAGATACACATTAGTATGTACCAAGAATGTTCTCTTTTTAATTTAATTTTATTCTACAGGTTACAAAGATGCTTGGGAATTGCACCCTAGAGGCCAGGCCCAGTGTCTCACTGACGGAAGGAAGCGCCTTTGTCAAATCAGAGGCAAAATGCGTTTGAAGGTCTGGATTAACCAAGGGGACGTCATTCTTCTCGGTTTGAGAGAATATCAGGACTCAAAAGCTGACGTCATCCTTAAATATACAGATGACGAAGCAAGAAATCTCAGAGCTTATGGAGAAATACCAGAATATGGTCAGTTTTACTGTAGTTATTTATAAGAGAAAATTGAAAATAAACTCTTAGGTATACAATATTTATAGAATAGTTTCAAGAATATTTAATTTAACTTGTCCTTTTTTCTTTTTCAGTTAAAATCAATGAAATGTCAACTTTTGTGGAGGAGGGTATGGAAGATATTGCTTTCGACTACTTTTCTGACGATGAAGAGGAGGACCTTCATTCTGTGAGTTGCTAAATAAGAGATAAAAAATTGGAAAGATAACCATCATATATCGTGAGATGTCAATTTTGCAGTTGTGTTTTTTCAAATATATGATAGTAAGGAGATGAATTTAATTAATTATAAATTTTTGGTAATGGACCATAAACCTTTTAGATTTTTGTAGTCAAGTAAATCAAGTTGTGATTTTAGAGTCTTGTTAAAAATAATTTCATAAGAGCAATTATAATTATACTCATAGATAATTTGAAACCATTCAATCTAATTACATACATTTGATAAAAACAATTGATTAAACTCTTGAAAAGAAATTCATAGAATGATTTAAATGTTTAGAATGTATAATAAATTTGAATATTTTGCAATGATAACTCTGCAATTGACTCATATATTTTATTTTTCAGGTTTAATTTTCAATTAAAAAACGCTGTGAAGGAACCAATTGCAATACGAGTGATCAACCGCCCTCACAATAACAAGCGGGGATCCATCCATTAACAATTTTTTGAAAAGGATGCCACTATCCGTGATTCAGCGTTTTCCTAATTTTAATAATATCCTGTTTTTTATGTTAAATTATTGTAAGTAACTAGTTTGCAGAAGTCTTTAATTGCAAAATTATCATTTCTGAATCTCTCGTATGTTATTTGTTGAAGATTTCAGTTGAAATTAATTTTCAACTTCATTCTGGTTGAGCAGTTTTTCTTTACTTTCTAGAGGTTTTAGTTTCTTTGGGATATAGCCATTTCAATTATGTATCAGATGTTAAAGTTAATCTACTTGTATTCAAATTTCACTCACTTTCTTAAATCAGGATAAATAGATAGGAATTGTTTACTTGATATATTTTAGATAAATTTCAATGTTTGGTTATTCTTATGTAATGCTCATTTTGAAGAAAGTCAAAATGAAGTCTGCTGTTTTACCCTAGTTACATTCTGCACTTAATTCATCATTTTACAATTTAAATTGCTCAGTTTTAGTTTTCATTGTTAATTTGATTAGGTAGAGAAATTAATGTATTATGTAGGTGAAAATAAATAATAATGTTTTTCTTCTATTGTTTTATTTGTGAATATTAAAAAACAGTTCAGCATTTTGTTAATAACTTATTATTTGGGAAATATTAATATGAAAGATTTTGTTGCCTATTATCTGACAGCATTGATTAAACTTTAAGAGAAAACAGGAATTTTTATTAGTGATACAGCTGAAAATGTTTTCTATTTATTTGGAAAAAATTATCCAGACTAATATCTCTACAGTGAATTGCCATCCAGTGATCTAATCAGTAAATTGAGTTATTTAAGTATAACTAAATTCCTCTGCCCAATAGTAATTATATAGGCTAAATGATGCAGATTTTCCAGATATAAATATTTTATTTTGAACTAATCAATTTATCAGAAATTCAATTTTCATAAGTAAAATAAGCCATTGCCCATCTGATCATATATATTGATGGGATACCAGTTAAAAATTTTCTTTGCAAACAATCCTTAATTACCTCCTATAATTAAATTGATCTTGCTGATAAACGGAAGGCAAAAATATAGAATTTCTAAGAACAATTGATCTGCTTCTGCAAGGCTGAGTGCACACTGCACAGGAATTCACAAAAATTAAGGTAATCAAACTAATAAAATAAATAATGATTAAATGACCTGGGGAAGTAAAAATTGAAACTTGATAATCCATGAAATTTCAAAAAATGACAATCAAATATAAATTAGCTGAATCACATATATTCAAAGCAAAGTTAGTATAAATTTGCATAGGCGATAATTAAAAATTTGTACACATAAAAAAATAAAAAAAATTCAAGCAGAGTTTGGAGGCTGGAGCCTAATTTACATCACACTGCAATGTTGGACTAAGAGTAAGTCTGCCCCTACTTTACAGCCTATTATAGGTAGTAAATTATCAACTGTGATATTCACCTCAATTAAATGTATCCTCCCATCTTCTCCCCTTGATTATTTGGATTAATAGTAAGCAGCTAATTAAGAAATCTTTGATAAATTAGTTAGGGAAATTAATTTTTGACAAAGTAACTTTAACAACAAAAAGAATTCCATTACTTTTAAGATATTGTAGGATACAATATAAAAAAAATAGTTGTTGGAGGATCAACAGAAAATTTGCAGCACTGAGGAGGACCATTAGTTGGATTGTGCTAAAATATCAATAAGTTTATTCAATTAATAACAAGCATATTATTTGGGGGGTTTGATGTTTGTATCCACTTTTGCAAGCTCCCTATTGATCTTTAAACATTAGTTAATTTATCTAATAAATAAACCCCTACATGTAATGAACCAAGAGCTGCAGATTCACAGCCAAATGTAGATTTCTTTCACAGAATGTATATTACTGAATGGGTAATTTTGACACTTCAGTTGTTATTTAATCTTACTTTGTACAGTTGTAGATATATTCTAAATGGCTACTTTAGATATGATATTTGAATTTCATGGCCCTATTACTAATTTCACTTTTTATTACACAAGTAACTTATAACTAAAATCAATTCATTTTCTGAAAATGGATGTTATATATATACTGCCTATTACAATATTTCTAAGGAAGAAAAAATAACTATATAATAATTGGTTTATTACTAATGAGATTGAATAATTGTAAAATATATATTTATCCCAAGATTAAAACATGCATTATATATCTACATTTATTATCATATTCACTATAAAAATGATAATTCTTTGTATATTATTCACAGTAACAAATTATGGCAACTAATGTTAAAATATATTTCTATGCTGAATGATAATCAATCACTCAATGCACTAAATCATCAGGTAATTTCATCCATTAGATTCATTTCTCCTGCTGATGTGATCTAGAGAGGTTCTCTCAGAACTTTAAAGTAACTAACTACCTATACAGTAATCATGGGAAAGAATAAAGGTAAGTAAGTTTAGTTTAATCTTAGATTTATATATATTATAGGAATAGATTCATATATATTATAGGTAAAGATTTATAATTAATGTAGGTATAGATTTATATATATTATTAAGTGTTAGCTTTATGTTTCAAATAATAGATAATGATTATAATTGTGTGAAGAAAGCTAGTTAGGTAACTTTTGTGGATTTTCAAAATATTAATCATTTCTCCAATGCTATAAATTTGATTTTAAATATAATTTGAGAATCTCTGAATTAAATATAGACATATATTGAAATATGAATGGAACAAAGATTCCAATACCATTATATTATTTCAAACTAAATATTAGTAAAAATAGATTCACTTGTTAATTTGAAAAAGGGATGTTTGAGAATTAGAGATAAAATAAAGATGTATGCCTAATTTTCTTATGTAGCTACTTTTCAAAGCTATCACAATGTTCTACATACTTTGCTTTAAAACTTGGCTGATTACTATAGTACATATTTATATTCTCAAATTTTTGAAGTTCTTACCTAAATTTTTTTCCGTCCTAAAAATGCAAAATTTGATATCTGAATAGAAAATAAGTCAGAGATTTCAAAACAAAAATGTCTTAGAAAAGAGTCTTCTCTCTCCATGAGAAATATTTCCATGTGTTGCTAAAGAAATTTATTGAAAGTAGTTTTCTGAAGTGCAAGGTCAATTAAACTTAATGATGTTCTAGCTTATAATCAAGACTTCTCACATGATTTCATTGGAATTGCTCATCTTATTAGAATCCTAATATATTCTACCATCCAGCATGATCCTATTATATACCAGATTCAAGAATATAAAGCTCAAAATAGTTTCTTGTACTTCAGCATTTCATCATCTGTTGAGCAGTTTTTATTCTTTCCCCTTGTTATCATATATCTTAAGTAGAATAAGTTGACAAACTATTAGGTCTGTTAATTATAATGAGAACCAAATCTCAATTATTTGACTCTTCATTTAGCTACCATCTCTCAAAATTTTATAACTAATTAATATTGAAAAGTGATAAAACTGAACCTAACCAAAACATTTTCTCCAACAGGAAAGGGAGGAAAGAACAGAAGGAGAGGAAGGAATGAGAATGAAGCACAGAAGAGAGAATTGCACTTCAAGGAATATGGTCAAGAATATGCTCAGGTTAGTAGCAACTCATTGGCAATACTAGATACACATTAGTATGTACCAAGAATGTTCTCTTTTTAATTTAATTTTATTCTACAGGTTACAAAGATGCTTGGGAATTGCACCCTAGAGGCCCAGTGTCTCACTGACGGAAGGAAGCGCCTTTGTCAAATCAGAGGCAAAATGCGTTTGAAGGTCTGGATTAACCAAGGGGACGTCATTCTTCTCGGTTTGAGAGAATATCAGGACTCAAAAGCTGACGTCATCCTTAAATATACAGATGACGAAGCAAGAAATCTCAGAGCTTATGGAGAAATACCAGAATATGGTCAGTTTTACTGTAGTTATTTATAAGAGAAAATTGAAAATAAACTCTTAGGTATACAATATTTATAGAATAGTTTCAAGAATATTTAATTTAACTTGTCCTTTTTTCTTTTTCAGTTAAAATCAATGAAATGTCAACTTTTGTGGAGGAGGGTATGGAAGATATTGCTTTCGACTACTTTTCTGACGATGAAGAGGAGGACCTTCATTCTGTGAGTTGCTAAATAAGAGATAAAAAATTGGAAAGATAACCATCATATATCGTGAGATGTCAATTTTGCAGTTGTGTTTTTTCAAATATATGATAGTAAGGAGATGAATTTGATTAATTATAAATTTTTGGTAATGGACCATAAACCTTTTAGATTTTTGTAGTCAAGTAAATCAAGTTGTGATTTTAGAGTCTTGTTAAAAATAATTTCATAAGAGCAATTATAATTATACTCATAGATAATTTGAAACCATTCAATCTAATTACATACATTTGATAAAAACAATTGATTAAACTCTTGAAAAGAAATTCATATAATGATTTAAATGTTTAGAATGTATAATAAATTTGAATATTTTGCAATGATAACTCTGCAATTGACTCATATATTTTATTTTTCAGGTTTAATTTTCAATTAAAAAACGCTGTGAAGGACCCAATTGCAATACGAGTGATCAACCGCCCTCACAATAACAAGCGGGGATCCATCCATTAACAATTTTTTGAAAAGGATGCCACTATCCGTGATTCAGCGTTTTCCTAATTTTAATAATTTCCTGTTTTTTATGTTAAATTATTGTAAGTAACTAGTTTGCAGAAGTCTTTAATTGCAAAATTATCATTTCTGAATCTCTCGTATGTTATTTGTTGAAGATTTCAGTTGAAATTAATTTTCAATTTCATTCTGGTTGAGCAGTTTTTCTTTACTTTCTAGAGGTTTTAGTTTCTTTGGGATATAGCCATTTCAATTATGTATCAGATGTTAAAGTTAATCTACTTGTATTCAAATTTCACTCACTTTCTTAAATCAGGATAAATAGATAGGAATTGTTTACTTGATATATTTTAGATAAATTTCAATGTTTGGTTATTCTTATGTAATGCTCATTTTGAAGAAAGTCAAAATGAAGTCTGCTGTTTTACCCTAGTTACATTCTGCACTTAATTCATCATTTTACAATTTAAATTGCTCAGTTTTAGTTTTCATTGTTAATTTGATTAGGTAGAGAAATTAATGTATTATGTAGGTGAAAATAAATAATAATGTTTTTCTTCTATTGTTTTATTTGTGAATATTAAAAAACAGTTCAGCATTTAGTTAATAACTTATTATTTGGGAAATATTAATATGAAAGATTTTGTTGCCTATTATCTGACAGCATTGATTAAACTTTAAGAGAAAACAGGAATTTTTATTAGTGATACAGCTGAAAATGTTTTCTATTTATTTGGAAAAAATTATCCAGACTAATATCTCTACAGTGAATTGCCATCCAGTGATATCTAATCAGTAAATTGAGTTATTTAAGTATAACTAAATTCCTCTGCCCAATAGTAATTATATAGGCTAAATGATGTAGATTTTCCAGATATAAATATTTTATTTTGAACTAATCAATTTATCAGAAATTCAATTTTCATAAGTAAAATAAGCCATTGCCCATCTGATCATATATATTGAAGGGATACCAGTTACAAATTTTCTTTGCAAACAATCCTTAATTACCTCCTATAATTAAATTGATCTTGCTGATAAACGGAAGGCAAAATATAGAATTTCTAAGAACAATTGATCTGCTTCTGCAAGGCTGAGTGCACACTGCACAGGAATTCACAAAAATTAAGGTAATCAAACTAATAAAATAAATAATGATTAAATGACCTGGGGAAGTAAAAATTGAAACTTGATAATCCATGAAATTTCAAAAAATGACAATCAAATATAAATTAGCTGAATCACATATATTCAAAGCAAAATAAGTATAAATTTGCATAGGCGATAATTAAAAATTTGTACACATAAAAAAATAAAAAAAATTCAAGCAGAGTTTGGAGGCTGGAGCCTAATTTACATCACACTGCAATGTTGGACTAAGAGTAAGTCTGCCCCTACTTTACAGCCTATTATAGGTAGTAAATTATCAACTGTGATATTCACCTCAATTAAATGTATCCTCCCATCTTCTCCCCTTGATTATTTGGATTAATAGTAAGCAGCTAATTAAGAAATCTTTGATAAATTAGTTAGGGAAATTAATTTTTGACAAAGTAACTTTAACAACAAAAAGAATTCCATTACTTTTAAGATATTGTAGGATACAATATAAAAAAAATAGTTGTTGGAGGATCAACAGAAAATTTGCAGCACTGAGGAGGACCATTAGTTGGATTGTGCTAAAATATCAATAAGTTTATTCAATTAATAACAAGCATATTATTTGGGGGGTTTGATGTTTGTATCCACTTTTGCAAGCTCCCTATTGATCTTTAAACATTAGTTAATTTATCTAATAAATAAACCCCTACATGTAATGAACCAAGAGCTGCAGATTCACAGCCAAATGTAGATTTCTTTCACAGAATGTAGATTACTGAATGGGTAATTTTAACACTTCAGTTGTTATTTAATCTTACTTTGTACAGTTGTAGATATATTCTAAATGGCTACTTTAGATATGATATTTGAATTTCATGGCCCTATTACTAATTTCACTTTTTATTACACAAGTAACTTATAACTAAAATCAATTCATTTTCTGAAAATGGATGTTATATATATACTGCCTATTACAATATTTCTAAGGAAGAAAAAATAACTATATAATAATTGGTTTATTACTAATGAGATTGAATAATTGTAAAATATATATTTATCCCAAGATTAAAACATGCATTATATATCTACATTTATTATCATATTCACTATAAAAATGATAATTCTTTGTATATTATTCACAGTAACAAATTATGGCAACTAATGTTAAAATATATTTCTATGCTGAATGATAATCAATCACTCAATGCACTAAATCATCAGGTAATTTCATCCATTAGATTCATTTCTCCTGCTGATGTGATCTAGAGAGGTTCTCTCAGAACTTTAAAGTAACTAACTACCTATACAGTAATCATGGGAAAGAATAAAGGTAAGTAAGTTTAGTTTAATCTTAGATTTATATATATTATAGGAATAGATTCATATATATTATAGGTAAAGATTTATAATTAATGTAGGTATAGATTTATATATATTATTAAGTGTTAGCTTTATGTTTCAAATAATAGATAATGATTATAATTGTGTGAAGAAAGCTAGTTAGGTAACTTTTGTGGATTTTCAAAATATTAATCATTTCTCCAATGCTATAAATTTGATTTTAAATATAATTTGAGAATCTCTGAATTAAATATAGACATATATTGAAATATGAATGGAACAAAGATTCCAATACCATTATATTATTTCAAACTAAATATTAGTAAAAATAGATTCACTTGTTAATTTGAAAAAGGGATGTTTGAGAATTAGAGATAAAATAAAGATGTATGCCTAATTTTCTTATGTAGCTACTTTTCAAAGCTATCACAATGTTCTACATACTTTGCTTTAAAACTTGGCTGATTACTATAGTACATATTTATATTCTCAAATTTTTGAAGTTCTTACCTAAATTTTTTTCCGTCCTAAAAATGCAAAATTTGATATCTGAATAGAAAATAAGTCAGAGATTTCAAAACAAAAATGTCTTAGAAAAGAGTCTTCTCTCTCCATGAGAAATATTTCCATGTGTTGCTAAAGAAATTTATTGAAAGTAGTTTTCTGAAGTGCAAGGTCAATTAAACTTAATGATGTTCTAGCTTATAATCAAGACTTCTCACATGATTTCATTGGAATTGCTCATCTTATTAGAATCCTAATATATTCTACCATCCAGCATGATCCTATTATATACCAGATTCAAGAATATAAAGCTCAAAATAGTTTCTTGTACTTCAGCATTTCATCATCTGTTGAGCAGTTTTTATTCTTTCCCCTTGTTATCATATATCTTAAGTAGAATAAGTTGACAAACTATTAGGTCTGTTAATTATAATGAGAACCAAATCTCAATTATTTGACTCTTCATTTAGCTACCATCTCTCAAAATTTTATAACTAATTAATATTGAAAAGTGATAAAACTGAACCTAACCAAAACATTTTCTCCAACAGGAAAGGGAGGAAAGAACAGAAGGAGAGGAAGGAATGAGAATGAAGCACAGAAGAGAGAATTGCACTTCAAGGAATATGGTCAAGAATATGCTCAGGTTAGTAGCAACTCATTGGCAATACTAGATACACATTAGTATGTACCAAGAATGTTCTCTTTTTAATTTAATTTTATTCTACAGGTTACAAAGATGCTTGGGAATTGCACCCTAGAGGCCCAGTGTCTCACTGACGGAAGGAAGCGCCTTTGTCAAATCAGAGGCAAAATGCGTTTGAAGGTCTGGATTAACCAAGGGGACGTCATTCTTCTCGGTTTGAGAGAATATCAGGACTCAAAAGCTGACGTCATCCTTAAATATACAGATGACGAAGCAAGAAATCTCAGAGCTTATGGAGAAATACCAGAATATGGTCAGTTTTACTGTAGTTATTTATAAGAGAAAATTGAAAATAAACTCTTAGGTATACAATATTTATAGAATAGTTTCAAGAATATTTAATTTAACTTGTCCTTTTTTCTTTTTCAGTTAAAATCAATGAAATGTCAACTTTTGTGGAGGAGGGTATGGAAGATATTGCTTTCGACTACTTTTCTGACGATGAAGAGGAGGACCTTCATTCTGTGAGTTGCTAAATAAGAGATAAAAAATTGGAAAGATAACCATCATATATCGTGAGATGTCAATTTTGCAGTTGTGTTTTTTCAAATATATGATAGTAAGGAGATGAATTTAATTAATTATAAATTTTTGGTAATGGACCATAAACCTTTTAGATTTTTGTAGTCAAGTAAATCAAGTTGTGATTTTAGAGTCTTGTTAAAAATAATTTCATAAGAGCAATTATAATTATACTCATAGATAATTTGAAACCATTCAATCTAATTACATACATTTGATAAAAACAATTGATTAAACTCTTGAAAAGAAATTCATATAATGATTTAAATGTTTAGAATGTATAATAAATTTGAATATTTTGCAATGATAACTCTGCAATTGACTCATATATTTTATTTTTCAGGTTTAATTTTCAATTAAAAAACGCTGTGAAGGACCCAATTGCAATACGAGTGATCAACCGCCCTCACAATAACAAGCGGGGATCCATCCATTAACAATTTTTTGAAAAGGATGCCACTATCCGTGATTCAGCGTTTTCCTAATTTTAATAATTTCCTGTTTTTTATGTTAAATTATTGTAAGTAACTAGTTTGCAGAAGTCTTTAATTGCAAAATTATCATTTCTGAATCTCTCGTATGTTATTTGTTGAAGATTTCAGTTGAAATTAATTTTCAACTTCATTCTGGTTGAGCAGTTTTTCTTTACTTTCTAGAGGTTTTAGTTTCTTTGGGATATAGCCATTTCAATTATGTATCAGATGTTAAAGTTAATCTACTTGTATTCAAATTTCACTCACTTTCTTAAATCAGGATAAATAGATAGGAATTGTTTACTTGATATATTTTAGATAAATTTCAATGTTTGGTTATTCTTATGTAATGCTCATTTTGAAGAAAGTCAAAATGAAGTATGCTGTTTTACCCTAGTTACATTCTGCACTTAATTCATTATTTTACAATTTAAATTGCTTAGTTTTAGTTTTCATCGTTAATTTGATTAGGTAGAGAAATTAATGTATTAGTAGGTGAAAATAAATATTAATGTTTTTCTTCTATTGTTTTATTTGTGAATATTAAAAAACAGTTCAGCATTTAGTTAATAACTTATTATTTGGGAAATTTTAATATGAAAGATTTTGTTGCCTATTATCTGACAGCATTGATTAAACTTTAAGAGAAAACAGGAATTTTTATTAGTGATACAGCTGAAAATGTTTTCTATTTATTTGGAAAAAATTATCCAGACTAATATCTCTACAGTGAATTGCCATCCAGTGATATCTAATCAGTAAATTGAGTTATTTAAGTATAACTAAATTCCTCTGCCCAATAGTAATTATATAGGCTAAATGATGCAGATTTTCCAGATATAAATATTTTATTTTGAACTAATCAATTTATCAGAAATTCAATTTTCATAAGTAAAATAAGCCATTGCCCATCTGATCATATATATTGAAGGGATACCAGTTACAAATTTTCTTTGCAAACAATCCTTAATTACCTCCTATAATTAAATTGATCTTGCTGATAAACGGAAGGCAAAATATAGAATTTCTAAGAACAATTGATCTGCTTCTGCAAGGCTGAGTGCACACTGCACAGGAATTCACAAAAATTAAGGTAATCAAACTAATAAAATAAATAATGATTAAATGACCTGGGGAAGTAAAAATTGAAACTTGATAATCCATGAAATTTCAAAAAATGACAATCAAATATAAATTAGCTGAATCACATATATTCAAAGCAAAATTAGTATAAATTTGCATAGGCGATAATTAAAAATTTGTACACATAAAAAAATAAAAAAAATTCAAGCAGAGTTTGGAGGCTGGAGCCTAATTTACATCACACTGCAATGTTGGACTAAGAGTAAGTCTGCCCCTACTTTACAGCCTATTATAGGTAGTAAATTATCAACTGTGATATTCACCTCAATTAAATGTATCCTCCCATCTTCTCCCCTTGATTATTTGGATTAATAGTAAGCAGCTAATTAAGAAATCTTTGATAAATTAGTTAGGGAAATTAATTTTTGACAAAGTAACTTTAACAACAAAAAGAATTCCATTACTTTTAAGATATTGTAGGATACAATATAAAAAAAATAGTTGTTGGAGGATCAACAGAAAATTTGCAGCACTGAGGAGGACCATTAGTTGGATTGTGCTAAAATATCAATAAGTTTATTCAATTAATAACAAGCATATTATTTGGGGGGTTTGATGTTTGTATCCACTTTTGCAAGCTCCCTATTGATCTTTAAACATTAGTTAATTTATCTAATAAATAAACCCCTACATGTAATGAACCAAGAGCTGCAGATTCACAGCCAAATGTAGATTTCTTTCACAGAATGTATATTACTGAATGGGTAATTTTGACACTTCAGTTGTTATTTAATCTTACTTTGTACAGTTGTAGATATATTCTAAATGGCTACTTTAGATATGATATTTGAATTTCATGGCCCTATTACTAATTTCACTTTTTATTACACAAGTAACTTATAACTAAAATCAATTCATTTTCTGAAAATGGATGTTATATATATACTGCCTATTACAATATTTCTAAGGAAGAAAAAATAACTATATAATAATTGGTTTATTACTAATGAGATTGAATAATTGTAAAATATATATTTATCCCAAGATTAAAACATGCATTATATATCTACATTTATTATCATATTCACTATAAAAATGATAATTCTTTGTATATTATTCACAGTAACAAATTATGGCAACTAATGTTAAAATATATTTCTATGCTGAATGATAATCAATCACTCAATGCACTAAATCATCAGGTAATTTCATCCATTAGATTCATTTCTCCTGCTGATGTGATCTAGAGAGGTTCTCTCAGAACTTTAAAGTAACTAACTACCTATACAGTAATCATGGGAAAGAATAAAGGTAAGTAAGTTTAGTTTAATCTTAGATTTATATATATTATAGGAATAGATTCATATATATTATAGGTAAAGATTTATAATTAATGTAGGTATAGATTTATATATATTATTAAGTATAAGCTTTATGTTTCAAATAATAGATAATGATTATAATTGTGTGAAGAAAGCTAGTTAGGTAACTTTTGTGGATTTTCAAAATATTAATCATTTCTCCAATGCTATAAATTTGATTTTAAATATAATTTGAGAATCTCTGAATTAAATATAGACATATATTGAAATATGAATGGAACAAAGATTCCAATACCATTATATTATTTCAAACTAAATATTAGTAAAAATAGATTCACTTGTTAATTTGAAAAAGGGATGTTTGAGAATTAGAGATAAAATAAAGATGTATGCCTAATTTCCTTATGTAGCTACTTTTCAAAGCTATCACAATGTTCTACATACTTTGCTTTAAAACTTGGCTGATTACTATAGTACATATTTATATTCTCAAATTTTTGAAGTTCTTACCTAAATTTTTTTCCGTCCTAAAAATGCAAAATTTGATATCTGAATAGAAAATAAGTCAGAGATTTCAAAACAAAAATGTCTTAGAAAAGAGTCTTCTCTCTCCATGAGAAATATTTCCATGTGTTGCTAAAGAAATTTATTGAAAGTAGTTTTCTGAAGTGCAAGGTCAATTAAACTTAATGATGTTCTAGCTTATAATCAAGACTTGTCACATGATTTCATTGGAATTGTTCATCTTATTAGAATCCTAATATATTCTACCATCCAGCATGATCCTATTATATACCAGATTCAAGAATATAAAACTCAAAATAGTTTCTTGTACTTCAGCATTTCATCATCTGTTGAGCAGTTTTTATTCTTTCCCCTTGTTATCATATATCTTAAGTAGAATAAGTTGACAAACTATTAGGCCTGTTAATTATAATGAGAACCAAATCTCAATTATTTGACTCTTCATTTAGCTACCATCTCTCAAAATTTTATAACTAATTAATATTGAAAAGTGATAAAACTGAACATAACCAAAACATTTTCTCCAACAGGAAAGGGAGGAAAGAACAGAAGGAGAGGAAGGAATGAGAATGAAGCACAGAAGAGAGAATTGCACTTCAAGGAACATGGTCAAGAATATGCTCAGGTTAGTAGCAACTCATTGGCAATACTAGATACACATTAGTATGTACCAAGAATGTTCTCTTTTTAATTTGATTTTATTCTACAGGTTACAAAGATGCTTGGGAATTGCACCCTAGAGGCCCAGTGTCTCACTGACGGAAGGAAGCGCCTTTGTCAAATCAGAGGCAAAATGCGTTTGAAGGTCTGGATTAACCAAGGGGACGTCATTCTTCTCGGTTTGAGAGAATATCAGGACTCAAAAGCTGACGTCATCCTTAAATATACAGATGACGAAGCAAGAAATCTCAGAGCTTATGGAGAAATACCAGAATATGGTCAGTTTTACTGTAGTTATTTATAAGAGAAAATTGAAAATAAACTCTTAGGTATACAATATTTATAGAATAGTTTCAAGAATATTTAATTTAACTTGTCCTTTTTTCTTTTTCAGTTAAAATCAATGAAATGTCAACTTTTGTGGAGGAGGGTATGGAAGATATTGCTTTCGACTACTTTTCTGACGATGAAGAGGATAACCTTCATTCTGTGAGTTGCTAAATAAGAGATAAAATATTGGAAAGATAACCATCATATATCGTGAGATGTCAATTTTGCAGTTGTGTTTTTTCAAATATATGATAGTAAGGAGATGAATTTAATTAATTATAAATTTTTGGTAATGGACCATAAACCTTTTAGATTTTTGTAGTCAAGTAAATCAAGTTGTGATTTTAGAGTCTTGTTAAAAATAATTTCATAAGAGCAATTATAATTATACTCATAGATAATTTGAAACCATTCAATCTAATTACATACATTTGATAAAAACAATTGATTAAACTCTTGAAAAGAAATTCATATAGTGATTTAAATGTTTAGAATGTATAATAAATTTGAATATTTTGCAATGATAACTCTGCAATTGACTCATATATTTTATTTTTCAGGTTTAATTTTCAATTAAAAAACGCTGTGAAGGACCCAATTGCAATACGAGTGATCAACCGCCCTCACAATAACAAGCGGGGATCCATCCATTAACAATTTTTTGAAAAGGATGCCACTATCCGTGATTCAGCGTTTTCCTAATTTTAATAATTTCCTGTTTTTTATGTTAAATTATTGTAAGTAACTAGTTTGCAGAAGTCTTTAATTGCAAAATTATCATTTCTGAATCTCTCGTATGTTATTTGTTGAAGATTTCAGTTGAAATTAATTTTCAACTTCATTCTGTTTGAGCAGTTTTTCTTTACTTTCTAGAGGTTTTAGTTTCTTTGGGATATAGCTATTTCAATTATGTATCAGATGTTAAAGTTAATCTACTTGTATTCAAATTTCACTCACTTTCTTAAATCAGGATAAATAGATAGGAATTGTTTACTTAATATATTTTAGATAAATTTCAATGTTTGGTTATTCTTATGTAGCGTCAGACCGGGTGGCTTTGCACACTTCAACATTCCGGGTGAAGTTGCGCATCGGTAATTGACGGTGAATGCGTGAAATTATTTCTAATCTGACAACACCATTGGAAAGAGCAGCTCTTAAACCCCCTAGTGCATAAATTTCACGAAAATCGTAAGAGATTAAGTATAGATACTAAGTGTTCAAACAGAGACCTATGTTTTTTATGGCAAAATAATTATTTTGGACTAGAATCGAATCTCCGCGAACTATGCTGTAGTGTTGATAATTATGCTCCAATTTGATTGCAATTTACGTTGGATACGCATAATTTACTGCAGATTAACGTCATGTAAGATGATTTTAATAATAATTATAAATTATTGAGATATAACCAATATACTAGATGCGCAACATCACCCTGGGAATATTTTAATTCACGGGTGGACTTGCACACATTTATTAATAAAGTTAAAGAGCTCTTATTCATTAATAAACCTGTGATATTCATCCCCGATACTCCTATGTCACGGCAATTCCACAGCAGCCTCACGGCAGTTGCACAGCAGACTCACGGCAGTTGCACAGCAGACTCACGGCAGTTGCACAGCAGACTCACGGCAGTTGCACAGCAGACTCACGGCAGTTGCACAGCAGCCTCACGGCAGTTGCACAGCAGCCTCACGGCAGTTGCACAGCAGCCTCGCCCTCACGGCAATTCCACAGCAGACTCACGGCAATTCCACAGCAGCCTCACGGCAATTCCACAGCAGCCTCACGGCAATTCCACAGCAGACTCACGGCAATTCCACAGCAGACTCACGGCAATTACACAGCAGACTCACGGCAATTCCACAGCAGACTCACGGCAATTCCACAGCAGACTCACGGCAATTCCACAGCAGACTCACGGCAATTCCACAGCAGACTCACGGCAATTCCACAGCAGACTCACGGCAATTCCACAGCAGACTCACGGCAATTCCACAGCAGACTACCGGCAATTACACAGCAGACTCACGGCAATTCCACAGCAGACTCACGGCAATTCCACAGCAGACTCACGGCAATTCCACAGCAGCCTCACGGCAATTCCACAGCAAACTCACGGCAAGTCCATAGCAGCCTCACAGCAATTCCACAGCAGACTCACGGCAATTCCACAGCAGCCTCACGGCAATTCCACAGCAGCCTCACGGCAATTCCACAGCAGACTCACGGCAATTCCACAGCAGACTCACGGCAATTACACAGCAGACTCATGGCAATTCCACAGCAGACTCACGGCAATTCCACAGCAGACTCACGGCAATTCCACAGCAGACTCACGGCAATTCCACAGCAGACTCACGGCAATTCCACAGCAGACTCACGGCAATTCCACAGCAGACTACCGGCAATTCCACAGCAGACTCACGGCAATTCCACAGCAGACTCACGGCAATTCCACAGCAGACTCACGGCAATTCCACAGCAGCCTCACGGCAATTCCACAGCAAACTCACGGCAAGTCCATAGCAGCCTCACAGCAATTCCATAGCAGCCTCACGGCAATTCCACAGCAGCCTCACGGCAATTCCACAGCAGCCTCACGGCAATTCCACAGCAGCCTCACGGCAATTTTACAGCAGCCTCACGGCAATTTTACAGCAGACTCACGTTAATTCCACAGCAGACTCACGTTAATTCCACAGCAGCCTCACGACAATTCCACAGCAGCCTCACGACAATTCCACAGCAGACTCACGGCAATTCCACAGCAGACTCACGGCAATTCCACAGCAGCCTCACGGCAATTTCACAGCAGCCTCACGGCAATTCCACAGCAGCCTCACGGCAATTTTACAGCAGCCACACGGCAATTTCACAGCAGCCTCACGGCAATTTCACAGCAGCCTCACGGCAATTTTACAGCAGCCTCACGGCAATTTTACAGCAGCCTCACGGCAATTCCACTGCAGCCTCACGGCAATACCACAGCAGACTCACGGCAATACCACAGCAGACTCACGGCAATACCACAGCAGACTCACGGCAATACCACAGCAGACTCACGGCAATACCACAGCAGACTCACGGCAATACCACAGCAGACTCACGGCAATACCACAGCAGACTCACGGCAATACCACAGCAGACTCACGGCAATACCACAGCAGACTCACGGCAATTCCACAGCAGACTCACGGCAATTCCACAGCAGACTCACGGCAATTCCACAGCAGCCTCACGGCAATTCCACAGCAGACTCACGGCAATTCCACAGCAGACTCACGGCAATTCCACAGCAGACTCACGGCAATTCCACAGCAGACTCACGGCAATACCACAGCAGACTCACGGCAATACCACAGCAGACTCACGGCAATACCACAGCAGACTCACGGCAATACCACAGCAGACTCACGGCAATACCACAGCAGACTCACGGCAATACCACAGCAGACTCACGGCAATACCACAGCAGACTCACGGCAATTCCACAGCAGACTCACGGCAATTCCACAGCAGACTCACGGCAATTCCACAGCAAACTCACGGCAATTCCACAGCAGACTCACGGCAATTCCACAGCAGCCTCACTGCAATTGCACAGCAGATTGGGGCAGTTGCATAGAAGATTGGGGCAGATTCACGGCAGTTGCATAGCATATCAGGGTTAGATTTTCAATGCACAGTTTATACAGGATGAACTTGCGCACTGCGCAGTTTCACATTGGGTGAATTTGCGCAGTGCGCAAGTACACCCGGTAATTGCGCAAAATTCACCCGGTTTATCCCCACGATCTTTGCGCACAGTTTTTCGATGATAACTTTTTTTCTATTGAACTTAAAGAGTTGAAACTTGGTGAGAACCTAGGTCTACCCTTCATCTATCTGCACACAAAAAATCAGATTGCTGACTACTCTAGTTTTTTCGTAAAATCAAAGTATGCGGAAAATGCGCAAAGCCACCCGGTCCGACGCTAATGCTCATTTTGAAGAAAGTCAAAATGAAGTCTGCTGTTTTACCCTAGTTACATTCTGCACTTAATTCATCATTTTACAATTTAAATTGCTCAGTTTTAGTTTTCATTGTTAATTTGATTAGGTAGAGAAATTAATGTATTATGAAGGTGAAAATAAATAATAATGTTTTTCTTCTATTGTTTTATTTGTGAATATTAAAAAACAGTTCAGCATTTTGTTAATAACTTATTATTTGGGAAATATTAATATGAAAGATTTTGTTGCCTATTATCTGACAGCATTGATTAAGCTTTAAGAGAAAACAGGAATTTTTATTAGTGATACAGCTGAAAATGTTTTCTATTTATTTGGAAAAAATTATCCAGACTAATATCTCTACAGTGAATTGCCATCCAGTGATCTAATCAGTAAATTGAGTTATTTAAGTATAACTAAATTCCTCTGCCCAATAGTAATTATATAGGCTAAATGATGCAGATTTTCCAGATATAAATATTTTATTTTGAACTAATCAATTTATCAGAAATTCAATTTTCATAAGTAAAATAAGCCATTGCCCATCTGATCATATATATTGAAGGGATACCAGTTACAAATTTTCTTTGCAAACAATCCTTAATTACCTCCTATAATTAAATTGATCTTGCTGATAAATTAATTCCTATGTTCCCATTAATTTAGCTGCGGGAGATTCTGAAGCTGCTACTGAAAAGCAGAGAGTAACTGTCTCTCAAATTAAAATCTCTGCGGGAGAAGAGACACATTCTGCAGACTGGGGAACTGGTAAAGTGTTCTCCAAGAAATTCTCTATTTTGGCTTCTGTTCTCAGTAAAATACAAGTAAATATAGGAGGAAATTAAGGATTGTTGGCATTGAAAATGTTAAAAATGTCCCATGTTCTGCAGACTGGCGGTAATTGACTAATTGTATGGATAATGGACCCACTGCTAGTCTGCTAGTAAGGTAACCATAAAGTTATAAACCTCAATACTTAATTAACTTATTAAGCAACTTTTAACTCGTCGACATTTTACTAAAATTCTAAATTAGGTAGGTAGGTACTAAGGTACAGATCCTACAGACTACAGTTAGAGACTTACGAGTTAGCCAGATAGGTAGGTACTTACCTGAATAACGTGTATCCTCACAGGTTCTCCCATTGTTTTGTTTTAATTTTTATCTTCGTTAGTAGGTTTTTACCTAATTACGAAAACAATGCGTAATTAGGCACAACCTTTCATGTTCTGTCTTTTTAATTTAGGTAGTCTTTATGCAATCGTAACGAAAACTACTTAACTTATAGAGTAACTTTTCCTAAATCTCGGATTTCTATCTTTTACTAAATTGCGGATATTTTCTTTAGTAAATTAGGATGTAGGTACACTTATTTTTGATTTCAAGTCTATCAATATATTTAGTCTCAAGTTATTAGTAAATAGTACTTAGCCTACCTATTTTTTTGATAAAAGAATATGTACAACAAGTTTCAATTACTACAGTTTGTTAAACTAATTAGCGTGGTAATGATATTCTCATAGACTCATAGAGTCTAACGTAAAAGCACCTACCTCCTCATTTTGATAATATTATTCACCTTGATTTCTTTGATTGCTTACATAAGAGGTAGACTAACTATCTACCTAGTTAGCTAATAATGTCACAATTACTGAGGAAAGGAATACGGTCATTAGAGGGTGCTTCAAAATACCTCCTCAATAAGAGTTATACTGCACAACCTACAAACTTTTCATCTCAACAAATATTGGGCCTACAAAGACAAATCAACAGGTGTTATCATGTGTCTGGAGTTAATTATCACAAGTGTGAATTAACACGAAAAAGGTATGAATATGACCATAGCTAACTTCTGATATTGTATACCATACTATACCTAAGAGAAAATGAAACGATTGAAATTTTTTCTGGTATAAATTCAATCTGTAATTAGCTACTAATTTTCTAGTAATATAGCTAGGCTAAGCCCTATAATCCTATTATTATTAGCTGACTCATTTAGCTCCAAGCTATTAGTTATGGATTTATTGTCATAGGCTAATAAGTAACTGTGAAAATCATGAATGGTGAACCTTTCTGAAAAGCCAGTCTGTTACTGTCTGTAGAAACTGGTATTTGGTAAACTGTTTGTAGAGATCTCTTATTCTATTTGTAGTTAGCAAAATTAATGTAAATATAGGAATTAATTCAGAAATGTTTGAAGCAAAATTGATGCAAATATAGGAATTAATTCAAAATTGTTCGAAGAGATACCATATTCCCAGTCTGCAAGACTGCAGAATGTGTCTCTTCTCCCGCAGAGATTTTATTTTGAGAGAGAGCTATTCTCTGACTCGCAGCAGCAGATTCAGAATCTCCCGCATCTAAATTAATGGTAACATAGGATTTAATTCAAAATCTCCCGCAGCAAAATTAATGGTAACATAGGAATTAATTCAAGATCTCCCGCAGAGATCTCCAATTTCTAAAATTCAATCAAAAACTCCCGCAGAGAGTCTTGGAAAAATGTTCCATATTCTGCAGACTGGCGGCATATTCTGAATTTCTGCAGACTGGCAGTGATTCTGAAAAGCATTGTCAAATGTCAATTTTATATAAATTCTATTTTAAGATCATAAAAAATGTTTGAAAAAGCCAAGTCATGGAACTTTGTAGACTGGATTGTAAACTTGTATCTAACTGTTTATGATTAGCTACCTATCAATTATCATCTAGCATCTATCTATTAAGCAGAATAATTTTTATGGATAAGCTATTCATTATTTCTCAGAGATATTTGAGTAATTTGACATAACTATTAGCCTAATAGCTAGGTAGTAGGTTTCAAATCAATCATGGACCATGCCGCATGGTCCATGATTGATCCATGCCCATGGTTTAGACTTTAGTTCAATCCAGTCTGCAGAACATGGGACATTTTTAATATTTTTTGTGCAAACAATCCTTAATTTCCTCCTATATTTACATGTATTTTACTGAAAACAGAAGCCTAGATAGAGGAATTCTTTGAGAACAATTTACCAGTTCCTGCAGTCTGGAGTTCAATGGATTTGAAATCAAGTTTATAATAAAGAAAATTATGTTGACTTATTTAACAAACTGCATAATTTTGCTAAGACCATTATTTGAAAATTAATAAGGAATATGTGTAATCATTGAACATTTTAATGGTATTATCTTTTTCCTCAGATATCCAGTAAGACGTGGTGAATTTGCTACCATCATCGATGCTGACCTCACTTACTTCAGAAAAGTTTTGGGAGAAAGAGGAGTGATCACCTCTGACTTAGATGGCTACAACACTGACTGGCTTGGTAGCTACAGAAGTTATAGCTTTTTGCTTTATTGAAATAACTGCTCCCAGTTCATGCTCAAATTTGAAAGATTAATGACAAATTTGAAGCAATTTTTCTAATGGAAATTCATTTTAATAGCTAGCTACATATTGAATTCTGACTAATTGCAGCTGCAACTATTCTACTAGCTCACTACTTCAACTACCTAACTAACTAGTAAAGTAGTAACAAACAGTTATAATTATTATTTATTTTTTGGTACAATTTGCTTCTTTCTGATGATGTTAACATAGGTTAGATATTGGAGGCATTCCATGACAAGTGAACCAAAAAATATGAAATTTAACACCACACCCCCTCAGATTTGCTTGAAAGTTGGTACAAGGGATACTTGTGCCCAAAAAACTCTATTTTGAGAATATCCGCTCTCTAGCTCTTAGAGGTCAAAAGTTATGAGCTTGTGAACTTTTGAAAAAAAGGGGCAAAATGCCTTGACATCACCATTTTTGAAAGGTCATAACTTTCTTATTATTAGAACTAGAACAAAAAGTTTAGCATGTTTTTTGTTCAGAATAAGCTAGGCAATCTTTCTAGGTGTACAAAATTTTATTTTTTGAATGAAAAAGGGCACTTCCCCTTTTTGACTTTGACCTTTACCCTCAAAGGCCCCACCTGGTACCTGACAAAAAATTTATTATAACAAAAAATGTAGATTGAAAACTTTGCTATAGGTTGGAAAGTTATTATTTACTACTATTAATAGGGATTAGGGATGTATTTGAGCTGAAACAGGTGTGCTAGACTAAAAATATAAAAGTGCAAGAAAAAAATCATAATTTTGAAAAGTTGAATTGAAGTAGAGTTTCACAAATTATGAATTTCTAATTAATAATTACTAATATTAAATTTATTTCTATTTATCAAAATTTACTAATGTTTATCAATATATACTAATATTTATCAAAATTTACTAATATTTATCAATATATACTAATATTTATTAAAATTTACTAATATCAAGTAATTTTTACTAATATTGATTATTATTTACTAACATTCATTAATATTGACTATTATTTAACATAGAATATATTTAACATTAGTGAACTTGATATTGGTAAATATTGGTAATTATTAATAAGTAAGAGTGATTATTAATAAATAATAGTAGATATTAAAAAACAATAGTTACTATTAGTAAATAATAGTAAATATTAGTAAAGAAAACTTAATAGTAGTAAATTTAGTATTGGTAATTATTAATAGTAGTAAATTCGTAATTTGTTACACTTAACTTCAATTTAACTTTTCAAAATGATGATTTTTTCTTGTACATAAATATTTTTTTTGTCTAATGCACCTGTTTGAGCTCAAATATATCCCTATTAATAGTATAAATCCCTATTAATAGTATTAATTATCAACTTTCGAACCTATAGCAAAGTAGTCGATCTACATTCTATGTTCTAATAATTTTTTTGTCAGGTGGGGCCTTTGAGGGTAAAGGTCAAAGTCAAAAAGGGTAAATGGCCTTTTTTGTTCAAAAAATTAAAATGATAAAATTTTGTACACCTAGAAAGATTGCCTAGCTTATTCTGAACAAAAAACATGCTAAACTTTTTGTTCTAGTTCCTATAATAAGAAAGTTATGACCTTTCAAAAATGGTGATGTCAAGGCATTTTGCCCCTTTTTTTCAAAAGTTCACAAGGTCATAACTTTTGACCTATAAGAGCTAGAGAGCTGAGATTCTCAAAATAGAATTTTTCCGGCACAAGAACCCTTTGCACCAACGTTCATGCAAATCTGAGGGGGTGTGGTGTTAACCCTTGGTTCACTTGTCCTGGAATGCCCCATTGGAAAAGTCTCAAGTTTCTCATTCTATGAAAGCTTGTAGCATAATTTGTAGCTATTTTATAGTTCTTAAAAGTTCATCTGATAGCTTGTAACAGCATTTGTATTTTATAGTTCTTAAAAGTTCAACTATTTCTAACTTTATGATTAATAATAGCTTCGCCTTAGGGATATCTCCCTACTTGTTAGCTAACTTTCAAAGGTGAACTGATGCATATTATAATTGCAGGTATGGTGAGGGGTGAGAGTTCTGTGCTTCTAAGACCACGGACCACAAAGCATGTGTCAAAAATACTCAAGTACTGCAATGAGAGGAAACTTGCCGTGTGTCCTCAAGGTTGGTGAAAAACTTTTTTTTTTCTTTATATTAGTTTCATTTCTTGACTATTGATTCATCTCAAGTGTGAAATACTTTTGTAAATTCTCACTCTATGCCCTAGTGATAATAGATATCAATTATATCTTTGTATTCTCTAGAGAAAATTATCATATTAGCGAGGATGTAAACCTAGTGATGACATAATTTTAAACCAAATAATTCACTAACAATTTAATTTTGATAAATAAGGAGAAACCTAATTAATAAATCTTCAATAAGTTAGTTAGAAAATTATTTTTTGAAAAATAACTAGCTACCTAGTTAGCTACTACATTTATCAAATTCATTTACTGGTGAAGATATTGTGGGGCACAAATCACAATGTAAATAAACACAAATCAAGTTACATAAAAACATAATTTATATAGCTACATGCATTCACCAAACCCTTCGTTAATGGAAAATATCAGAACATCTGTATATAACTAACTAACTAAATACTGTATTAGTGTGCAAACTTTGTCATGGATCATTTGCACATAAAATCACTCTTCAAAAACTAAACCAAATAATATGAATTGAACCAATTTCCCTTTCTATCTAGGTGGAAACACAGGCCTAGTAGGAGGAAGTGTTCCAGTGTTTGATGAGGTCATCCTCTCCATGAACCTTATGAACAAAATAGAGAATGTGGATGAACTGAGTGACGTCATGACTTGTGAGGTTTGTCACTAATCTTTTCCCTGTTTTCTGAAGCAGTATCTAGCTACGTGTAATGTACTTTATTATATGGAGAAAAATTAACAAGTCACTTACATATTTATTCATATTAAATTTGAATATTTAGGTATTTCATTTTATTAATGATACTGTCTTCTTTCTCTGACAGGCTGGATGTGTGTTGCAAACATTGGATGAGCATCTGGAGACTAAAGGCCTCATGATGCCCTTAGATTTAGGTGCTAAAGGCTCCTGTCAGATTGGAGGAAACATTTCCACCAATGCAGGTGTGTACTATCTAAGTAGCTATCTTAAATTAATATTGAAAAGAATTTATTTAGCCCATTTAGGAAAATCTTATTTCATAAATTATCAAATATTTAAATTATATATAACCATTGAATAGTGTACAGAAACCATCTTCTTTTCTTCAGGAGGTCTTCGTCTTCTGCGCTATGGCAGTCTGCAGGGCTCAGTGCTGGGGATAGAAGCTGTGCTGGCTAATGGGGAGGTGCTAGACAGTCTGCACACTCTGCGCAAAGACAACACCGGCTACCACGTGAAGCACCTCATGATAGGGGCAGAGGGAACACTGGGTGTGGTCACTAGGGTGAGTTACAGTGCTACTACTTTCATTGGTATCCATAATACCTGCAGGTATCATGGATACCAATTAAAATTATTACTAGCTATATCGGTTTCCAACTCTGTTCTTATTATGAATAAAAAACTTCTATCTGAGATCTTGAACCTGAAATAAACCTCCAACGTTGAGTTCAAACAATAACTTAATAATGTTTCAGGTAGCAATCCTGTGCTCCAAGCGTCCCACTTCCATCAACTTGGCTCTTCTGAGTGTGAACAGCTTTGAGGAAGCTCTAAAGACGAGTCAGCTGGCTAAGAATAAGTTGGGGGAGATTCTCAGCTCCTGTGAATTTGTGGACCATTCTTCAATGGAAAGTGTGACGAAGAACCTCAATTTGCAGCTACCCATTGGGGAGAATAATTGCTACATGCTCATTGAGACTTCAGGTAACACTTGATATTTAAAAAAAGACTATATTAATCCGTTAAAAATAATTACCAAATCAAGCAAAGCTTACTTCAAATAACCACCAATTGATAGTGTAATTATCATAGCTGTGATGGTTATTATAGTTTGTAGCTACTAATATTGTTCAAATTGGAAGATGCTTTTTTAAATGAATAATAATTGAATGAATGAAGATATTTATCTATCGTATATAAACAACCTCCATAAAATTTTACAGTCTGAGTTAATGCACATTAACCTCTTTGACCTCCACCACCCCTCCACAGGTTCCAATGCAGAGCATGACCAGGCCAAACTGGAGGAGTTCCTAGACCTCTGCCTCAACTCAGAGGGCATCACTGATGGGACTCTGGCGAGTGAACCCTCTAGAATGCAGAAGATTTGGCAGCTGAGGGAGAGAATTGCAGAGAGTCTCCTAAAAGAGGGATATTGCTTCAAGTGAGAGTAGCTATTTAGTAATTAATGAATTATAATGAAAGTTAAATAATAATCATTATATAGCTATTAAAATGTAGAACAGTCTGATAATTCATTTACAGCTGAGGTAATGAGTTTGCATTAGCTAGAACAATCAGAAAAATCATATTTGGTTTCGATTTAAAAGATCATATTTAAATTATTATATATATGCTTTCATTTCTTATCCTCATTTCTCAGGTACGATTTCTCGTTCCCCCAAAAGGATTTCTACAAACTAGTTGACATCACACGGCAGTACATGGGTGACTCCATCACCCGCTGCTGTGGATACGGACACTTGGGGGACGGTAACCTCCACCTGAACATAACCATACCTGAGTACAGCAAGGTCAATAATTGGTGCAATGGCTACAGTTGTAACAATAATAATAATTAAATGGAATATATATTTTTATAAATGTTAAAACTCATTCAATGTTTAAAATACAATCAATTTTTTTTAGAGATTATAATTTTTTATTATAAATTTTTTTCATTATAAAACAAAAATTGATTTTCTTTACTAATTAAAATTTTAAAGTGTTAATTGAAATTTTAAAATTCAGTACAAATTAAAATTTTAAAATTCAGTAGACACAAATTGAATCGTCTTTACCAATTGAATTATTTAAATTGAATACCAATTTTATCTTCTTTAACATTAAATTTTTAAGATTATTGCTAATTGAATTTTCCTCCACTGCAGTTGATCGCTTCTCGTCTCGAGCCGTGGATTTACGAGCAGACGGCAAAGCTCAATGGCAGCATCAGTGCTGAACACGGCCTTGGCTTTAAGAAGAGGAACTCCATTCTCTTTTCTAAAGACAAATCAGCAGTGAAGCTAATGAAGCAAATTAAACAGATAATGGACCCCAATGGTATTCTGAACCCCTACAAAGTGTTGCCAGATGATAAATACTTGTAAGGCATTGGTAATGGTATTCTGAACCATTACTAAGTGTTACCAGATGATAGGTACTTTTGAAACATTGGTAATAGTAATTTGAACACAAGTACATCAGTCATTAGCAATCTTTTTTTACTAGACTTAGAGTAAATTAATTGGCCTAACAATTTTAGATGTTACCATAACTTTGAAATTTTAAATCTGAAAAACAATTGATATGTACTTGTAAGATTAATATTTTAAGGTGCTTATTTGTCTGTGATCATAAAATCCATTACTTTTAATAATTGTTGGAATTGATTTAGCATCTATTAGATTAATATTATTGAGTGTGCCAAATGAGTTAGCTAGTATCGAAGTCGCAAATTGGTTACCTGGTACGAATGAAAGCTGTGCAATATTTACTGTCAATTATAGAGAATAGTGAAAAGTTATGTATAGGGTAAAGTGACATCTACCAGGTGCGAATTAAACACCTGATGCAAATTTCAATAGATTCCTATTATTGGATAAAATATGAGCAGTAAATTATATTCATTGTATATCTTGATAATTTGCTACTTTCTTCAATAATAATCTATAGAAATTTTCATACAGCATTTGATTGGTATCTTGTAATTGATACTGAGGTTATTTGGTGTACTGAATTGAATTTTTGATAGATTGAATATATTTTATTTTTAAATGAGTTATCTTGTTTTATTCGTGACTTCGTGACCATTTCTCTCGCACCCCTTACTGAATCACCGTCCAGTTAAAAAGAAATATGTTGAGAGCTAATCGCGGAATAAATAGGTCAAAGGAACTATCTAAATGGCCGTACACACGTAGTGTTTTTAAGTCTTTCCACCAGACTTTTTGCTAAGCTCCTACTTTTTCCACAAGAATATAAGAAAAAACTATGTAATTATTATTTATTCCAGTTCAGTTTATTTCAACTAAAATGAATAATAACTATATCGTTTTTTCTTATATTCTCGTGGAAAAAGTAAAAAGTAGGAGGAGCTTAGCAAAAAGTGTGGTGGAAAGACTTAAGAACACTACGTGTGTACGGCACTTAACATATGGAGCCTTTTCTTCAATCATATAAGGTAAAAGATATATCTACCACTTAGTCCCTTTACAAGCAAGTGTTAGATAAATCCCTTATCTAATATACTCCTATATTGGTCGGTTGAGTAACATAAATAGTATGCAATATGTATATCGGTAACACACCACAGAACATGCTTCGTCTAATTACTCTAGTGCTACGTTAGTTATGATGAAATATTGGTAGGTACATTTCAAGCAGGTGCTCTTTCTCCATTAGAATTGAGCGAAGTGCTCCGAAGAAGTGAATGGTGCTATCTTCCCAAAGTTAGTAAACTAATTAGTAGGGTTGTGACAATGTGCGTTTAAATTCATAGATCCCGAAAATATTATATACGAAACTGCATGAAATGGTGTTTAATACTATAAACCGCTGTTGTAGAACAATTCAATACCGTTTAATTTCACCGTCTTTAGTATTCTCGGGATATATGATTTTAAATGCCTATTGTCACAACCCTACTAGCTAATTAGCCAATCGACTAACAAACTGTCTGCCAAAATTCATTTTTTTCAGCTATGGAGGAAAATCTTAGTACAATAATTAGGAGTATAGTTTATTTAGTGAAAATATGGAATTAATAACAACTATCTCTCATTTCGAACTAACTAAAATGGTCTACAGAACTCACTGTTATAATTTACATTGAGTTTCTATGTAGTTATAGTATTGTTGTCAGGGGCCGGTAAATTCCATCACAGGAAAGTACACTATTCACCTATGGTTAGTCTAGTGGTCCGATAGGGAATGTATTGAACTTACCGGGGTGAAATATACCTAGAACCAGAATTTTCTAAGAGAACATGGTCTTATTACAGATTATTATAACAAAAGTTAGTGGAAAAATGCTTCTTAATTTCACAAACGAAAGAAATTAGTTGATAATTGAAAGATAAACTAATCTACGATCTAACAAAGTAATTCGTAACTGAGATTTTAACAGAGTGGATTTTCCCTGAAGTGTTTCAGAATATTCTAATAAAATTAATTACCTCTAAACATTTTTCTCAATTTACATTACATCCATTAAACAATTTTGTCTGCAATAGTCGTTAAAAAAATATATCCCATGAAACAATAGTATTTAAATTTTAATCCTAGTGCATATCTTAACACTTATGTAATAAATGATAGCCAATGCGAAGAGGCAGTGCTCATTCTTTTTCTCTAAACACCTATAAGAAAGGAAGACAACAGTCATTTCGTGGAGTAGAAAACCTTTAATATTTAAATTGCTATAATCTCACAAGCCTTACAACAATATTAGGTACTCTACTCAGTTATTGGACGCTAGCAGTTTCTTCAGCTAGCCTACTTTTCAATTAGTATTTCAGGAAGAGCATTTAAAAATATTACTTACAATAAATATAAAAAAAATGATCACCAATTGAATCGAAATCAATTAATATATTTAATAGCAGAACATTAAATATATTACATACAGCGTTTGTAAATAACTGAATTCAAAAGTTTTTATAGCAGCATTTATTGCATAGTTATTGATTATATTGCCTTATTTGAAGGGTTTCGTCAGAGTTTGTCCACAGTTACATTTTAGATTTTGTTGCATTTTTAATTCTCTTGTTCAATATTAACATAACACCAAATAATTATAATTAATATATTTCTACCCCTTTGAAATTTTAATATACCAACTCATTGAATATATTTTTCCATGTCATGGTTTTAAGTTATATCGTAAATACCCTATAATGTATATAATTACTATAACTAGCTACCTAAATAGTCCTATAAAAATAAAACTTGTATTCTTCAATAACAACTATAACAGCTCTATATAAAATTTATTAGATAAATAAACGGTATTGCAGTTGAAAACATTCGAGAGATTTTAAGAGTTAAAATAAATATAGTTCAACTTGAGATCTGATAAATAAAGACTACTTTTGTGTGGAAGACTACATCAGGAAGACTATCTTTAAAACACTTCCCTCAGAAGACTACCTTTGGAAGACTATCCCGGCAGACTACATTTGAGAGACTACATCGGAAGACTATCCGCGGCAGACTTCTTTTGAAAGACTACATCCGGAAGACAATCCCAGGCAGACTAACTCCAGAAGACTACATTCGATAGACTACCTACCTCTGGCAGACTACCTTTGGAAGACTAAACCTGTAAGGCTATCTCAAGAAGACTACCTCCCGGAAGATAACCCCTGTTAGAATACTCTGACAGGTAGCCGAAAAATTCGGTCCGGAAAATTCGGTCTCGGAATGAAAAATATTCAGTCAACGGACTCAAACACGTCTGCTAAATGTTCAACATGGATGGTTTGTTGTATCCGCTAGCTTGTTGTACAGAACATTTCATCATTGTTAAATGAACAGGCAGTGGGGTTTCGGGGAGGAGGCACGCCCCTCGATACATCTAACTGATAAATTTTCATTGTACCTCAGACAGAAAGTTCCGAGACCGAATTTTCCTAGAGCCCCCCGGCAGACTATTTCCCCTCCGCCTCCACATGGTGCATACACATGGCCTCTGTGTCCACATCTATCAGGTACAGGACATCAGCCACTGCCTCCCCCTCCCCCTTCACCCCCCTCTCCACCAGAGTAATAACTTTCTCAGCCTGTGCACCAGCCTCAGCAGCCTCTGCATTGGATTTAACAGCCTCCATTGTACCTGAAATAGAGGCTCGCTATTAAAAATAAATTTAAATTCAATGCATCCTCATCCAAAAAGTTTCTATCGTTTAATTATTATATTCGCAAATGGGGAAAATAATGTTTTAGTTGGGATTTGTTTATCATCTTTTTATTTATTTATTTTATTTATTTATTTTCATATAGCACCCTCTGCACAATAGATCATGTGCCGGGGCCTCCCATGATCGTACAGAAACGTTTATTTGAAGAACAATGTGCGATAAAGGAGCTACATGGCACGGAGAAGCAACTAGGCTTTAAGGGCATCCTAAAAAATACAAAAATTTAAATAAGGGAAAAAAATAATAAACTAGTAAGAAAAGTTACATTTGTTTTCTATAGATAAGCGTATGATTAAAAATGCATAAATCACAGGAATAATTGTAATTAACGCTTGGACAGGTAGTAGAAAAGAAAAGAAGAAAGAAAAATTATTGAGACTCTAGCAGCTGTCTTTTATAGTGCATCTTGAAAGTAATCTCAGACTGAATATTTTTAAGGAAAGAGTCTAGTGAGTTCCACAAATTTGTAGCCACATAAATAATGCTATTTTTAGATTTAGAAACTTTATATCGGGGTAATGTTATATTGGAGACAATTCTAGTTGAATGTCATTGCCGATCAACATGTGAAACAGTGTATTCAAGCAGGATAGGATCATAATAATTAGGACAAAACAAAGTTCTATACATATGAGCGTCAACTCTAAGTTTATATTTGCTATCAATATTTAAAAGACTAGGATCGTTGCAAATTGGCGCTGTGTGAGCAAGACAATAACCGCATGAAACAGCCCTTACAGCTCTTGTAAGGGCTTATCTTTTTATTCGCATAACTCAAAAAGTATTTAACCAAATTGACTGAAATTTGGTGGGACGATTGGTCATTATCCAGGAAACATTTGATTAGATTTCTGGAGTAATCAGGTCAAAGATAAAGGTCAAGGTCATTTATAAATCAAATATTGTTGGATGGTCCAGGTCATTTATAAGAAACGGCGAAGGTATGCGCTCTTCTGGTTGCCCGTTCTAGTTTAAAAAATGTGGAATGAAAAAAAATTCTGACCAATTTCAACAACTCATTTTATAAAAGATATGAAATTGAAAATCGAGAGTGATACGATATGTAACTAAATAAACTTGTAAAGAAACCAAAGTATCAATCAATTATCAATAATTTGTTGATAATCATTTTCAGTAAAATACATTTAGTTCCTATGATACCATAAATGATAAAATAGTATGCATAAAAAAAATGCTTCACTATTTTATATCAATACATACACACAATATACAATACACAATACACACAATATACAATACACACAATGTAAAATAGATACGAACATTTTCTAGGCATTTCTTTCGACTTTTTTTTATAATTAAATTTCGTGACGAAACTTTGATAAAGTCTACGGAAAAATATATCAATATTTTATTTACTTTTTAATTTGGTTATTTATTATATAAAGGCAAGATTAATATAAAGCATTGTTGATTACATTATAATAAATAAATTTAAATATGGTAATATGAATATTCAATATTTCAATTTATTTTCAATCTCAACAATATTTATAATCATATGTTTGAATTTCATCAACCAAATATTACAGCAAACAAAAATTTCAATATGGTAAGCTCCGAGTTTTCGGACTGCTCCACAATTTCGATCATGTAAGAAAACATATTTAAGATTAAAATATTTTTCCTACATTATTGAAATGTGGAACTTAGGATAGCTCGGAACCAATCCAATATTCTCTATACTGACTTCACTTCAATTAACGATACACACTTTGACATAGCATTACTACATAGTAAGTAATTAGAGGTAGCGCTTTATTTAGTGGAGCTACGCACCTCTTCACCTGATGAAGTTCCGTGGAAGACTGAGAGGATTAATTCTTGGCACTGAAATAGGAAACCTTGAAATATATTTCAATGACTATGCAAGAAAACATTCATGTGTATGATAATGTATGGTTATTCATAATGTATGGATATGTATGATGTATGAAAGTGAAAGCTTGAAACAATGTATTCTCAACATTGTTCTTATATTAGAAAAGTGAATCGTACGTTTGTACCAGTGAGACTCTGACGTAAAGGAAGCTAGTGAATGGCAGTTAAAGTTGTCGTACCATTTGGCATTGTATTATTTGTAACTATTGAGAATAATAAAGCGTTTATATAGAATATATATTAATATGCTAATTAGATATTGTTAATGTTAGGTAATATGTTAATTAGATATTGTTAATTAGTAAATATGTTAATTAGATATTGTTAATGTTAGTCAATATATTAATTAGATATTGTTAATATTAGTAAATATGTTAATTAGATATTGTTAATGTTAGTAAATATATTTATTAGATATTGTTAATGTTATACATTATTTTTTTATAATATTATTATTTTTCTTAAGAATACTGTATGTATAACTTTATTTATTAATTTTAATATTTTTTTACTGCATTTTCCTTTTAATTTTTTGTTTAGTATTTTTACGTTCGCTATAATTGCTGAAACTTAAGTTTTATTTATTTATTCATATACATAATCTTATCATTCGCATAACTAAAAAAGTATTCAAGCAATAAAAATTTGAATTGAATTATTAATATAAAGTATTGCATCCATAGTGTCATTATTTTACAATAAAACTAAACAAAATTCTGAATATAGAAAGATATTTTAATGGTAGGTTTTTCGCAATGCTTTACGTACATTTTAACAATGACATTTTTAACAATATTTGTAGAGAGCGTTAAAGGCAAGAAAAACTTATTCCTGAGAAATTATGAGAATAAATCCTTCTTGCCTGGGATATCCCTTAATATCCCAGGAATTAATATATCTTTCCTAATTTTATCCCTACTCGATCAACCTTTCCAAAAAAAAAATCTAGTCATTTTAATGTACCAAATTTTTTAACAGAAACATAAAGATATTTTATTGTTAATAGGGCCATCTATCTTTGTAATGATATTCCTGACGACTTGGAACACCCCATATCAGATTTTAATTACTATTTTTAAGATTAGTTACTGTATGAATAACTTTATTGATTTTTTAATGTATCTCCCTATTAATTTTTGGTTAAGTATTTTACCTCCTGAAAATGCAGAAGGTTATGTTTTCTTTATTCATTTGTATACATATTCTTGTTACTCGCATAACTCAAAGAGGATTCAACCAAATTGCCTGAAATTTGGCAGGACGATTGGTTATTATCCGGAAACTAATTGATCAGATTTTGGAAGCGATCGAGTCTAAAATAAACAAAAAATGTAGTGGCGGCGAAGGTATGCGATCTATCATATTTTAATATAGGATTATGTAATTATTTTGAATGTAGATTTGAGTTTGATTATGTAACTGTTGTTTATTTTCCCCCTGATTTTGATCTATATTCTATAAGATGTATTTGTAGGACTCTTACTACATTGTGAGAAGGAACTGTTGTCTTCATGTTCTCTGCAAGACTGCAGGGCGTAATCTAATACACCTCTAATTTTTTTTTTTTTTTTTTCATAGAAAATAAACTTTAATGATACACGTACTCATTTTTTATAATTTTTTTTACTAATAACGTGTAAAAATTTGCACCAAAGGGGAAAAGTAAAATCAATCAAATAGTAGTTTTATCAAAACAAACTTCACTCTCATAGCTACATTTCGACAAAATTTTAAATAAAATTAACAAACATTTTCATATTTTAGAAAAGCATTTCTATCACAATTAATACAAATTGAATGAAATTAATTTTGTAGTACTGTATTTAAAGTTTAAGTTTTGTATGATTATTTTTCCATTTGCCATCAGCTAGCTAGTTTTTTCTCTGACTTACTATTAATTTTTAGCTAACTATTTAATTATTTGATTTAATGTTTAGATGCACATCCCTATTTTTGTACTTTATTTTCACAAGCTTTACAGATATAAAAATATGCAACTATATTTTCTCCTTAATTAATCATTGAGTTAAATTAGTATGCTCATAATTCTGCAACATAGGTACTGGACAGTGAATCCTAGTGATAAAAACAATAGAGCGAAAAGTCTCTAACAAGCAGGATATACTTATCATAAAATACTATAAACAGGCAAAATGCAAACATATTAGGGAGTTAAATTATTTTCTTTTGATAATAAATTTTTCTTTTCTTTTAATTTAATAGGGGTAACTTTTAATAATTTGTAATTAGGTGAGGTGGGCACCGGTGCCATTTGAGTGCCAGAAAGAGCACTCAGTGCCGCAATTGCCTACCCTTGACACAGACCGTTAACTTTAAGTCTTGCATGCATTAATGAGACATTTATAAGTCATTTGCCAGAACTAAGCGAATGAGCTGACAAAACGTCGAATTTGCACTGGCCTAACACAAGAAACAAGTCGGTTATACGTGATTATATTATTCTGGACCGGTGGACATCCGTGAGGTGGGCCAACCACATGCGCGGAAAATAGCCACTGGGAAGATTTCCCCCGGGAAAACTGCCATGTGGGAAAATTTCCACTGGGAAGATTGCCACTGGGAAAATTTCCACTGAGGAAAATTGTCACTGTGGAAAATTGACACTATAAAATATATAAACAATATAGTGACAAACTGAAAAAAATATTTTAGTTTATTTAAAAATACCGAACTGAATACAAAAGTATTCCAATCTTATGTAAAGAAAATGTTCACTGTGCATGCGTTCATCTGTCATTGACAAGTTAAAATAACCTCTTAATTTATGGAACGGTCAATGAGTCTGAGAGGCACATGTCTGTTTGAAACAATTAAGCATAATTTAAGCATTAATTTAAGCATTAATTTAAGCATGATTTAAGCATTAATTTAAGCATTAATTTAAGCATAATTTAAGCATTAATTTAAGCATTAATTTAAGCATAATTTAAGCATTAATTTAAGCATTAATTTAAGCATAATTTAAGCATTAATTTAAGCATTAATTTAAGCATGAATTTCAAATGAATAAAAATATTTTAATTCTTTTTATTGCATTAAGTTCAAAAATGAGTTTCCTATCACTCTAGAGTCTAGCAAATGACGTGAAATTGGTACTATTGTAATTCTCTCAGCGTTATGTTATAATAATATTGATACTATAAAATAGAAAACAATAGTTTTAAGCTTTTGTATGACTGTTTTCTGGAAAGCAGTTGGTGTAACCAACATTTATAATCCTGTTTTTCAACGTAACGCTGAGAAAAGAAACATATTACCAATTTGAAGTCATTTGTCAAAGTGATTAAAACCTTTTTCTTAATATAATACAAAAAGAATTAAAATCGCGTGATTTATTCCAAAGTTATAAGCAGTTTAATTCAAGATTTCTTTTTTGTTGTCCATACAGTCATACTGTATACAAGACTAAACATTATAAAGATACTAACTACGTACATTTTGGTGCAATTGTGAATGAGAGAAAATAACTTGACGACAAAATACCTTTAAATGTTCAAACCTCTTCAGGGAACAATTAAAACATAAAGCCAAGAATTAATTGCGTATCAGCACACTCACTCCCACCGACGGGAGAATTCACTTAGATCGTATAACTTGTCAAAATGAGATGTACACATTGTAAAAATTCTTATATATTAAATTCTGATCAACATTGCATTCAGTACCTATGATTTTTGTGATTTTGAAAAAAAAATCAATATGAATTTATATATGTACAGTGGCAATTTTCCGAGTGGCAATTTTCTTCGGTGGCAATTTTCCCACAGTGGCAGTTATCCCACAGTGGCAATTTTCCCAGTGACAGTTTTCCCACAGAGGCAATTTTCCCAGTGACAGTTTTCCCATAGTGGCAATTTTCCCATTGGCAGTTTTCCCGGTGGCAATCTTCCCAGTGGCAATTTTCCTAGCACCGGCCAACCAATATCGGGCCTGTGCTGGTCCAATACAACGAGACCCAGAGTTTCGTTCTATTGGGCCAAAGGTGCCCCAATATTGTAATGTTAACTGGGTAATTATTATATGTACTTTTTCTCAATTATTTTAATATGAATAAAACAAAATTTTGTTTTGTTTATGAAATCATATGTTGAACTGATATCAGAATCATCTAATCCATTCGTATTATTAGGTTTAGTGTGACGGACAGACAGACAAAAGCCGCTCTCATTATATTTTTCAACTATTAATTCTGATTAGATACAGATATAGAATGGCATTTTAATTATCATTGTTTTATTCACATGAACACAAAATCAGTGCAAATTATAATTTAATTTGAACTGTCTATCAAATTAAAGTCATTTTCTTGTATACAAAAATATAAGCCTTCAAATTTAAAATGATAATTTGATCTGGTTAAATATTTCAATTTATTTAAAGGTTCTCTCCAGGCTCCGGGAAAAAAATGAGTATATAACATAATATTATAGAACTAAGGTCTACGATCATTATTCTGCAAACTGCATACAATTTGGTTCAATATATATTTTATAATTAGTTTTAAAAGTTTTTTAATACTCTGTGAGCAACAATTGAGCGAATCACTAATCTGATGCTCAAGAAGAAGATTGTACACTTTTTGTTTTGATTACAAATTTGAATTTTATAAATAAACCATGCGTTTTCGGCCTTTAGTTAAATTATTTTAGATATTAATTGTTTCCTAAAGTATAAAAACGTTTCTATTATTAGTTCATTCAATTTTATACATTTACACGAATATTAAATGGATTTATTAAACCTAATACCTAGCTAGTTGACAATCAAAACAAATGGTGTACATTCTTTTTCTTCGGGCTGAAAATTTCTTAAATTAGTAGGTAAGTCGGAAGTAAAATAGGTTTTGTAGAGTTTTGATTATAAAAATCTTTAAAAGCATATAAAATTAAAAAATATGCTACCAAATTCGCTGCGGTTTGCAGCAAAATGATAAAAAACATTAGCCTCGTTGAATAAAGCAATAAAAATATTTGCTTGGCGGGGATCTTTAACATAGTTCAACCTATTGAGTATTGACCAATATATCTATTTTTTAAATTTCAATGTTGTATCTGAGATGTTGCATATCTGAGTGTGCCTACCATAATATTTCCTTTCAACATATTGTTAATTCCTCACTCCTTGAAATAGCAATGAAAAATATAAAATTATTTAGTGTAATACTTGTGAATCCTTATATACCCATATAAAAAATGAATTAATTACATCAAACACAAAATACAGGGTGATACGAGTTATCGTACAGCTGTACACTTTCGATCATCTTCAAAAAATAAATTTATTTAAAATAACCATGTAAGATGTTAAGTTATGTTATTTTTCTGATATGATTGATACTGTGGAACTGTCTGATAATTCGGAACTTACCCCATCCACATATCCATATACATAATTATAGATTTCCACTCCCACTCTAGTATTATTCGAGAGAAATTTCTAGAAAATACTGGCACTGACATATGGACGCTAACTCTAAACTCTTATTTAATGAGTGAGTTTGAGGTTACTAATCATGTATATTAAAATCATATAAATTAATAATTCAAAATGAGCTATTTCAGAATAGCTGAATTTTTTCGCCATCTTTATATGAATTGATTCTTTATTTTATTTTGTTATTTGCTTGACTGTACTTTATCCGCTTTTTATATTTTTACAATAAGGATTATTATTAGTCACACCGGGTGGTGTGAAAAAGCGCAGCACCCTGGCACGCTAGGCACTATAAAAGTAATTGATGCCATTATGCCACATTATATACTGGCTATTAGAGTAAGTTCCGAGTTATCGGATGGTTCCTTATTTTCGATCATATAGAAAATATATGAACTTGTTATTTAGGTCTGCGGTAATAGGTAACTCGTTATTTTAGGTCTGCGGCCCGCGGCCCTTCTGCCTGGTCTGGAAGTTTTCAGATCGAATGGTTGTTAAAAATACTCTTCTTAAATATTATATATTGTATAATGTAAATATGTTCATCTACCATTTAATTCATATATTATTAATTTTTCATATTATTAATATTTCATATTTTGTTCATATTTCTATATACTAATTAATTGCCACTTGCCAGATGGTGCCAACTGCGGTTCATACAATTACTGGAACGGGACATGAATTACTGGAACGGAGTTTATTTATTGAGAAATAGGTATTCCTATTTATGTAATTTACTAATTTAGTTAGGTATACAAATGGTCGATATATGGTCTAAACTCTAAATGATATCATATTTAACCATTTTACACTTGATTCGTCCCGTAATCGTTACAAAACTTATGATACATACTAGTCTGTATTTGGTGCTAAAAATTCCACTGACTTTTTGAAAAAGCTAAAAATACCCACCATAAATTTCCAATAATTTGGCTGATCCAGATCCACCAACATTTTACCCATATAATACAAAAATTTTGCATTAGATCCAGTCTGCAGAGTATGGGACATTTTTAACATTTTCTGTGCGAACAATCCTCAATTTCCTCCTATATTTACATGTATTTTACTGAGAACAGAAGCCAAAATAGAGGATTTCTTGGAGAACACTTTACCAGTTCCTGCAGTCTGGCATTAGATCTCAGAACAGGAAGGGCAGAAATACAATTGGAGTATTTACTTTATTTAATTTGACTAGCCCTAACTGTACAAGATTAACTAATAGCCTACCTAAATTACCTATATAAATTATCTATAATTAACTTCCAGCCATCCTCATTCCTCTCTCTCTGTGCCGTTCAAGATATCCTAGTCTGAAATAACAAAGTAGGTATTTAAATTTTAATAGATATACAATGGCTACATGTAAATAAGTTTAGTGCAACTTTTTTGGAGGAAGTGCAACACTCTAATGTTGCACCTCACTCCTAGCTGGTGGTTAGTGACCAAGTAAAATTGTATGTCTCATAAACTCACCATTTGTCTCTCCAGCTCTCTCCAAAATTCAACAAATTCTCTCCAAAATGATCAAATTTTCAATAATTCTCTCCAAAATAACATTGTAGCATAGGAGAAAAATAGAAAAAACTCGCCATTTGCTATTGAAGGGCTCAAAATAACTGTCACAAACTCGCCATTAAAATGGCGAGTTTGGACATACTTTATTACTTGGGTTAGTGACAATCTATTTGTTAACAATTCCACAAGGTGACTAAACTAATATGTAGATAAAGATCGCTCAAGCCTCTCGCCTATTAGGAAGTCCAGTGCACCCAAATACACGTGGAAGAAACCGTGGTCAGTCCAGTCTAGTCACCCTCTCTCTCCGCATTCCAGAGGCTCAGGCTTGTAGTCAGATATCCGCCTGGGGTTATTTAGGATTGGTGTCTATAATTCCAAGTGGTTTTTTAGGGTTCCGTATTCGAAATCCGACAGGGGTTATTTTAGGATCAGTGTCCCAAATCCTCCAGTGGGGTTAGATTCGGATTTCACCATACCAGGGATAAACATGCAGAATAAGGGCCAATATTAGTTAGGATTCAAATATAGAAGAGCTTGGTTGGTGGTGACGTGAGGCGCTACGCACTGTTATGTGTGCACAGTGATGGCCAGGTGAGAAGTGCTGGAGTGTCAATCCAGATCAATGAATACAGTTTATTTATGAGGCTTGAGCGCTATAATGACGTCGTCACCACCACCAGCAAGTTGATGTTCATATATTTAACGAATTAATGTTGAATTTTAGAACAATATTTGATATTTCCACCGAAAATTAATGGTAACTCAGGAATAAATAGCTAAAAATCCACCGACTTTGCCAGAATATTATATTCAAAGGGTTAAAAATTCCACCGACATGTCTGTGGAATTTACCACGAAATTAGAAATACAGACTGGGATACATAGACAAACATTTTACAAGAGTATACTATATGCTGAAATTAGTTTTCTTTATAAGATATTTCATAGAAAATACTTTAAGAAGAGAGTTCAAGAGACTAAAGTAATTTTAGTGTGATTATGTATTATAATTTTATTGAGAAATAACACTAGTTATCATAAGTTATGTAATTTAGGTATATATTTTGTCCAAATATGATACCATATTCAACCATTTTATACTAATTTCTGCTCGCTCGTAATCGCTACCCAACGTCTGAAATAGACACCGCGATTCTGCATTATAGTATTATTGAGTTCTATATTTTCAGTACCTACAAATTTCTCTATATAGTTAGGTACCACCAGTCTGCAGAATGTGTCTCTTCTCCCCCAGAGATTTTAATTTTAGAGTCAGTTACTCTCTGACTCTCAGTAGCAGATTCAGAATCTCTCACAGCTAAATTAATGGTAACATAGGAATTAATTTCAAAATCTCCCGCAGCTAAAAATTAATGGTAACATAGGAATTAATTCAAGATCTCCCGCAGAGATCTCAAATTTCTAAAATTTGATCAAAAACTCCCGCAGAGAGTCTTAGAAAAATGTTCCATATTCTGCAGACTGGAGGTACCATGATTCTTAATTAGACAGGTAATATGATGCAATAGTTAACAAATTTTATAGGTAGCTTAAATAGTTCCTCTAATTTTCTACCTTGAAGCCACTCTGGAAAATACCTAAGGCTAACAGATGAATTTTAGAGGCTAAAGCCTAAATGCTGCGGATTATACAGTTCCCATTAATCTATTACTGTATCTTAATTTTTATGGTTTGCTAAACTCCAACAGAGAGATTACTCCATCAGAAAAGACCACTTTTTCCAGAGTGGCAGTCCAACAGAGTAATTAATCCATCAGAAAAGACCACTTTTTCCAGAGTGGCCTTGAAGCTGCTTCTTTTGAAATTAATTCCGAATTTCACAATAAAAGAATTACCTACATATTACATAATAATTTATCTAACTAGTAAAAACTGTAGTGATCATAGCTATTCCACTGCATATATATTTCATACTTAACTATATATTCAGCAATTACGCAACATTAATTATACAATCAAATATATGTGCTAATATCAATCGTCATTATATTAATTACCTAATAATTATTTTTATTGCAACAGTTATATCGCACTGTTGTATCAAATGTGATGTCATATGTATAGTATATTGTATTTAAAGGCAGACCTCGCTTTAATTACCAAATTATGACTCAGTTTAATTACCAAACGGTAATTAAAGTGAGGAAAAGTAACAAGAGAAATATAATTGTCACTCCTTCATCATGCATCTCTTTTTCTATATTAAATTTGTTTTTTAGTGTTAGAGTACAATATATAAGCCTATTATAGTGGCTTATACTTAGATTTCTATAATTATTGTGTTACATTGAACCAAAAGGAATTTTATGCTCCATGAAATATATTTGGTAGTAGGGTACATATTTACCAAGTTTGATCCAAGTTATTAATTGGTTCTACATTTTTGGACACATCAGAAATGAAAATATATTAATTGTTATTTAACTTCTATTCTAATTGGTATCATGAATAATTGAAATAAAAATTAAATAATAATAATTATACAGATATTTTTCGTGTTCGAAAATATGGAACCGTGCGATAACACGGAACTTACCCTAAAATTGGATATGTTGAATTGCAGTACCAATTGCTTCTAATAACCTCATCTGGATTATAATTCTGATGTTTTTTTAGTTACCGTGAAATAATCACAAAAACTTGCATCCGTTTACTATGTCTATGTACAGTACTTATTTTGAGACATACTTATTTCGAGACGTACTTATTTCGAGACGTACTTATTTCGAGACGTACTTATTTCGAGACGTACTTATTTCGAGACTTACTTATTTCGAGACTTACTTATTTCGAGACTTACTTATTTCGAGACTTACTTATTTCGAGACGTACTTATTTCGAGACGTACTTATTTCGAGACGTACTTATTTCGAGACTTACTTATTTCGAGACTTACTTATTTCGAGACGTACTTATTTCGAGACGTACTTATTTCGAGACGTACTTATTTCGAGGCGTACTTATTTCGAGGCGTACTTATTTCGAGACGTACTTATTTCGAGACGTACTTATTTCGAGACGTACTTATTTCGAGACTTACTTATTTCGAGGCGTACTTATTTCGAGGCGTACTTATTTCGAGGCGTACTTATTTCGAGACGTACTTATTTCGAGTCGTACTTATTTCGAGACGTACTTATTTCCAGACAATTCTCTAGATCCAAACCCAATTGAAGAACCTCAGACCAACCTAAAGCAGAATGTGTATGTGTGAAAACGTCAGTTTTCATCGAAAGATGAGCTCTGGAAGGATACTGAAGACTCTTGTAAGACGATAACATCTGATACAATTCAGAAATTGACAGACTTGATGGATAAGTGTCTTAAAAATTGTGGAAAAGAGGGGAAATAAAACCGGATATTGACTTATAATTAGCAGTTAAACTACACATGAACACCATTGCTAAAAAAATTACAATAGATATAGAATTATTTAAAACGTTTATTTATGCATTTTTAGTGTTATGCTTGGTACACTGAAAATGAGTAACTTTTAGTAAAACGATTGTAGCATCCAAAATAATATTTGAATTACTACAATTTTTTTAAAGTTGCTCTCAACGTAGTGCACATTTCCAGAAAATTTCAAGAAAAACCAATGAGTTAAACCCATTTTATTACAATAAACACATCTGCATAGAAGCGTTAGACGATGTGTAAGTTGATCGTATTAAGCGTTTTTGTCTTAATTTCAAATATTCACATTTTGTATCGTTATTATGGTCGTACTATGAATCATTGTTTGAATATCAGTTGGTCGGACTGCGCGGATGATTCTGAATATCACTTACAACTGATTGGCTATCTAGGGTCGCACACTTGTATAGACTTTTATCTAGATTCCTCAGATAACTTTAATATTTTTATTTTAAAAGAATCGGCAGCGCTGTAGTGCAAAAAACTTCTAGCGCTTTAGCACAGAAGTAGCGGCGCTGCCGCTACACCAAAAGAAGCGTCGCTGAGAGTATGTCATAAGGTCAAAAACAATTACCTAATTTGCTTGCATTTCATTTTCAAATGGTCAAAACTTAGATATATGTTGTATGTTATTGGGCCATTGGCTTAAATTTTTTTAAATTATTTCCTATGTTCCCCATGTTAATTTTGGCTTGAAATTTTCAAAAATGAGGCAAAAGCTGAGGATTTAAGAATTAATCCTGCACCCAAGCTCTATTTAATTGATTAATTCCTATGATTCCATGTTATTTGCCATGCCCAAATCCCAATTTCTGTAAGAAATCCCAGGTCTGAATGTCGGATGAGAACTTCTTTTCAGACTGGGACATGGAATATTGGATGATTCATTATTCTTGACATTGATCTAGTCTCCACCTAGAGCCTAGTCTCTACAGTCTCCGTCACTCTAATTAAACTGAATTTGGAAGGTATGATGATTAGGGATCCCGATCATCCTTTGAATCCCAATCATCCTGAATTTCTGTCAAATTATTATCTTGTCTAATCATTATTGTTCTGTAATCTGTAACTATACTATTATCTAAAATTATCTTAGCTATATAAGTTTATAACCTATATTATGGAATTATGCCTAAAGTTCTCCAAGAAATTCTCTATTTTGGTTTCTGTTCTCAGTAAAATACATGTAATTATAGCAAGAAATTAAGAATTGTTCGCAGAGAAAATGTTAAAAATGTCCCATATTCTGCAGACTAAATATAAATAAGCCAATACTTATAGTTTAACCCAAGTTTAGAAGCAGTTATTATATCTACATTGCATCAAATTTCAACAGTAAGTAGTTCATTGAATTTGCTCACAAGACCCACAGTCCACTCAGTTACCAACTTACCAGTGTGAAAGGAATTTTTTAGGAATGACTTGTAATAAAATTTCTGCCCTTTTTTTTGAAAATTGTCACAAGTTTCAGAGTAATATCAAACTATAATGGATATTGAATTGAATTCCAATGATAATGTTTCTTACTTGGATAGTTGGCTAATTTATTATATACCTACTCTGTTTCACAGATTACTGACCAACCCCTTTAGTTAACTATTAAACAGTTTATACCTAGCTTTGTGACCACTACCTTCCTAGTTAAAGTACCTACTCTTCACTCTACAATAACCAGTGAGCGACAATGGCTAAATGGGGAGAAGGAGATCCTCGATGGATTGTTGAAGATAGACCAGATGCTACAAATGTTAACAATTGGCATTGGTAAGTATTATCAACTAGTTAAATAATATAGCTAGTGTTATGTTTCAAAAGTTATATTTATAATTTAGTTTGAAATTTTAGTTTTGACTTAAAAAAGTTAAAATGAACAAAAATTGCTTTGTTGCAAATATCCTTCACAATGTTTTATTCAATTGGCTTTTTGCCTCAGACAGAATATACTATATAATAGCAGCTACATGGCATCTGTGATCTATTTTGACTTTATCTAGGTAGCTATAATCTTTTTCATGAAGAAATTTTGTTTAATAAGAATATAGATTCTTTTCCTACTTTTTAGATCTACTGATTACTCTTTCTAAATCAGAGAAAATATATTCTTGATTTTGTTATTCAATGTGTAAAACTTCTAAAAGTGTAAGAATGAATGAGTAAGTAGCAACTAATATTTCAGCTGAGGCTAACATATCCATTATATAGAATATAAGCTGCAAATTTTAGAGATCCAATTATATTATTTGTGTAGTAGCTACAAAACATAAATATAAAGTTCAAACAGCTCCAACAACAGAGTGTTTAATTCATTAGAAGGAAGTTCAAGAAATGTCTCATATTTTGCAGACTGGAGTAGAAGTCTTAATTTTCTTAATAGTCATCACCTCCTAATTTCAGGTCTGAGAAGAATGCCAGTTCTTGGAGTAAGGATAAGATCTCCAAACTCCTCACTGGCTTCACATTGAAGAAAGATGGGTTAGGTGAGTGAAATTTTTTAATCTCATAACTTTATTCTATAGAAACTCCATTTTCTAATTTTTCAAAAGAGTTAATGTATCCTAAATTCTTTGTGCATCGTTCTTAATCTTTGTTTCATAAAATAATTGTGGTTCAGGTTGTTGTATAGAAAGGTGTAGATGTTGAATTGAATTTCCTTTTTATTGCTTTCAATAATATTGGAGTAGCTTTTCTGCACTAATGAGCATTTTAAAGATCAAGGAGTCCAAAACTCTCTTATCTAAATGTAAAGGAATTTTTATTTCAATAAAGTATTATAATATTGTCACTGACAGTTGTAGGTGATTTTGTTCATGGAACCAATTTTCTTTCTAACTATTTTTCCAGTCCCTTTATTTCTTTTACTTTTGCAAAATGGCATTTGGTTCAAAAATAAACTTAAAAACCCTACTGAATTTAATTTCAAATCTGTTTAAAATGAGCTGACATTTCATATAATTTTCAAATTACATTCTCATTTATTTACTGTAAATTATAGCTATACACCATTCCCTTTTTTCAGGCGAAGTGAAAATATCGAAGGTGACTTCATGTGAAGGTGAGGCAACTGCTAACAACCGGAAAGGAAAACTCATTTTCTTCTACGAGTGGAACATCAAAGCCGACTGGGAAGCTGATCTTGATGATCCTGATGCCGATCTGACCAAAGGAGCAATTGAAATACCTAATCTCTCTGATGAGAATGACACCAATGAAGTCGATGTGAGCACAGGGCAAGGGTCCCTAAAGTGGTCGAATATATTTCTTAGTGGAAATATATAGTCTTTTTTGAGAACAATATATGCTGAAGGGTCGATTATTGCCAAGGAACAAAAATTGAACATTCTTGTTGGTTGATGATAGGGAAATATTCTAAAAGGGGTCGACAAGAAAAAAAAGTTTGGGGAACCTCGGACTAGAGTAATGAATCGATTAATGGAGACTTTTTTTTCTTCATTAATTGCTAGATGGAAAATTTCCAATGAACATTATTATAAACTTTGTAGGTTTATTACTTTCAAAATTCATGGTGCAGAACAAACTGGTATCTACTCATTGAATGTATTTTGATATTAGTCTAAAACCATCATAGTCTTAATAATCCTCATTGGAATTTTCCATGCTGTAGCTAAAGAAAAATAAGCCCTGGTAATTGGTTCATTACCCTATTTTTCTTTCTCCGTAATTTATTGGTTAACTGTCTTAATTCTTTCTTTCTATCCAATCATGTTGCATTATTCTCTTATACTGTCATTAGCACTAGAAATTTTATGAAATTATATATTTATTAAATAGGGTAAATTCAGAGTTATCGGACGGTTCCACATTTTCGAACTCGTAAAAAAATAGTAAACAACTAATCATTGTTATTCAGCTTTTATTTTGTCATGGATACCAATTAAATTAACAGTTAAATAATAATTTTTATGTAGCGTGTATTTTCTCCTGTGTCTGGAAATTTGAAACCGTCCAATAACTTGGCACTCTCCCTATTTATATTTTTAAACAGTTAAGTTATATTTGCTAATTTTCATTAACAAATAAGGTGACTTTTGTTTCAAAAGACTAGACTTTTCATTCATATTATCATGTAACTACAACTGTTAGCACATTCACTGCCTATCTGGATATAGCTGGCATTCCTCTGTTATATTAATAACAGTTGTATTAATAATTCCATAAGTTGAAGAATAATCATTATATTGATAATTATTAGCATTTAAAAAAACACTTTAGAAATTTGCATTCGGTACACGGGTGAGATGATAAACAACAGTTTAATCCCACATATGGCCCGTAACGCAGTGAACGAGTTAAATTAGATCTCTTCTTTCCATTTAATAAAAAAGAATCTTCTAATATCCTTCAGGAATCTATTAAATGGATATAATAACTGACTAAACTTTATTATCTCGTTTGACCCTCAGGTGAATGTGTCCGTTTCTTCTGGTGGGACGTTTGGCGAGAAGGTAAAGGATTTCCTGCGTAAGGATGGCACTGTTGCCATTCAGAATGTTCTGGCTGAATATCTGAAAACTTTGCGAGAAGAATATGCGAGTGATCTCCTACTGCCAACTGCCACAAACAATGTCAATAAAACAAAAACTGTAATCAATAAAAAGTCGGATTCCTCCGTAAGTTGAATGGTAGAAACATTTCAGAGTGTAAAGAACGCATGTTCTAAATATTCATTTTTAAACTTAGGTTTAGGTTATTTATACTATAAGTATATTGAAACTGCATGATCTAGGTTTTCCATTGTAAGAATTCTAATTAATGTATCAATATGTTATTAAAATATGTTTTAAAATGCCTGCAGAAAGGAATTGATGAACACATTCAATTAATTTACACTATCTTATTCATTTACTTTGTTGTTGTTAGGCAGTTTTTTTTTTGTAATAGCATATTTTACATATCCTTCACTGTCCTCTAGATGGGTGTCACTACCACCAATTTCAGTAACATGGGCATCAAGTCTGATGTGGGCTGCAAATTGGACTTCAAGGACCTAAACCTGAAGCAGACTTTCAAGTGTAGGGTGGAAGATCTTTATAATGTATTTACCCTTCCAGAGGTGAGTGTATGACTTAAATTATAAACATCACTCGAATAATAATATAGGGTGAGTTATGAGTTGGTGGACAGGTATGAGAACAAATATAATAACTATTATATGATATAAACAATTGTCTAATCAATTTTACCAATAACTTCTAATCATTTTTTATTTGTTTGTCCCGTCAATCACTTTCCATTTTTTATGTTTGTTCAATCAATTTTTGTCTTCCAATTAAAAAAATATTTGCTCAATCATTTCCAATCAATTTTTTATTTTTCCAATCATTTTTTTATTTGTCCAATCCCTGTTTTTTTGTTATTGGTGTCAACTGTCAGATGGTGACTGCCTTCACTAGGAACACGGCTAAAGTGAACCCCGTGAAAGATGGAGCCTTTGAAATGTTTGGAGGCAACATACTAGGCACTTTCCAACTGCTGGTGAGTTAATTTCTACCTAGAACCCAGGGGCTCTATCCTGAAGCTGTCTGTGGTGAATGGAAGAGAAGGGGGGTGGCGTCCCTTGGGCCCCAAACTGTTGTAATTTGGATTATGGATTGTCTTTTTTTCATTTTTACCATGTTTATCATTTTTTTAACGCTACTTGCAGTTTTAGAGGATAGCGCTAGGGTTATGCTCTTCAACTACGAGGTCTTAGATTTTTGTGTTAGGTAGGCTCGTAGGCTTCATTTACTATCACCTCTTCATTTTCCTCTTCCCATCCGTGAGTTGCAGCCACCGGTGCTTGTGTCCCGTTTCGTCACATTCCTTGGTAAGTGACTGCATTCACGGAGTAGCTTTTCTGCATCCATGAGCATTGTCACTGACGGTGGTAAGTGACTTTGTTCATGGAGCCACTTTCCTATCTGACTGCTTCTTCTAGTCCCTTGTATTTAATTTCCTTTTGACGTTAGCGATATGGCCTTTGGTTCCGAAGCAGACGTTAAACCCCTACTAAAATTAATTAATTAATATTAAGAATATCACAGACGAAGTGAAATGTTATCGAATACTATATACCGCTGGTGTAGAACAATTCCAATACTCTTTGATTTTCACAATCTGTAACATTTTAAGGATCTATGATTTTCAAAGCATAGTGTCACAACCCGCTTCTTCACCAATGTGCAGGAACCAAACAAGAAGGTGGTGCAGAAATGGCGTTTCAACACCTGGCCATCGGGTCACTACTCTACAGTTAGTCTGGAGTTCAGCGAGAAAGAAGACTGTACTGAGATAACTGTGAAGCAGACTGATATACCATCTAAGTAAGTACTGAGATAACTGTGAAACAGACTGATATACCATCTAAGTAAGTACTGAGATAACTGTGAAGCAGATTGATATACCATCTAAGTACTGAGATAACTGTGAAGCAGACTGATTTACCATCTAAGTAAGTACTAAGATAACTGTGAAGCAGACTGATTTACCATCTAAGTAAGTACTAAGATAACTGTGAAGCAGACTGATTTACCATCTGAGTAAGAACTGAGATAACTGTGAAGCAGATTGATATACCATCTAAGTACTGAGATAACTGTGAAGCAGATTGATATACCATCTAAGTACTGAGATAACTGTGAAACAGACCGATATACCATCTGAGTAAGTACTGAGATAACTGTGAAGCAGACCGATATACCATCTGAGTAAGTACTGAGATAACTGTGAAGCAGACTGATTTACCATCTAAGTAAGTACTGAGATAATTGTGAAGCAGACTGATTTACCATCTAAGTAAGTACTGAGATAATTGTGAAGCAGACTGATATACCATCTAAGTAAGTACTGAGATAACTGTGAAGCAGACTGATATTAACTGTATATAGAAATAGAATGTTTCATTATCATTATTACTGTTTCACGTTAGCTATATACTTTTTTTTAGGAAGGAAAAGTACAATTTAGATTGAACTTTTTTGTAAAATTCTTCACAAACATCAATATAATTAAAATTACTTACCATAAATACCAAAACTAAAATTTTGTAGCTACAGCATATGAGTAAATTTCCATGAACCTATTCCCTTTGTTACACATAATTTTTTTTCTTGCAGTGATTACACAAGAACGAAGGAAGGCTGGAAGAATTACTACTTCGAGAGCATCAAGAGAACCTTTGGTTTTGGCGCTACTCTAATGTGAGACAAATACAGTATAGACTTTTCACCACATCCTATGCCTACATTAATTACAGTTGCTTAAATTTATCCTGAGCAAATAATGCTACCATAGCGTTACACGACCCTTAGTAGTTTAGATTTTAGTCCTTTTGTTACTGTAACTTATTCAGCTGTGTTTTTGAAAGTCTCAAAGAAATTGTAGAATTTTTATGTGGCAATAGAATAATTCTAACATAGCAATTCTATTGCAATAAATCTTCGAGAACCTGCAATTACTTCATACACAAAGCTGAATTAAACAAGAGTTTTCTTTACCAGTTTTGTACGAGATAGTGTAGGACATTGTTAACTAAACCCTCGATACCAATTGAATATCTTCTCTATTAAAATTAGTCCTACTGCTATGAAAAGGCTAGTAATAAAAACAAAATGAAACTGAATTTTCTTCTAAAACTGGTGACATAGTTTAGATAAATACAGTACATTGTTTTTGCCAAGTGTTCACTGTATATACTCAACAATGAATGTTATTGGGATTCATTTGGAAAAGGTATTGCAGTATTAACAACAAAATTATAAGAAGCTGGACTAATGAAAGACATTGAAAAACAAATAACACGGTTTAGGAATACAAAGCTGTGATGCCTAAATAATAAAATGAATTGTGAGAAGTAAAAAAAACATGAATAATCACTCTTATTTATCAAATTAATTAGTTTAGTTAGTAATTAGTTTATGATGAGAGATTAATCATAGAAAACTATTTAGATTATCATTCAATGGGACAAGTTATTACCTTACGAACTTATGAGAAGTAACTATACACCAAAAAGTTGACAAGAGTGGACAGTGAAAGTATGCTCAATGCACTGGATAGATTGTTTCGGTGTCTTCAAAAGGAATTAAATACAAGGGACTGGAATAAGCAGTTTGAAAGAAAAGTGGCTTCATGAACAAAGTCACCAAACACCGTTCATGACGATGCTTATGGATGCATAAAAGCTACTCCGTGAATGCAGTCACTCACCAAGGAATGTGACGAAAAGGGAAACAAGTACCGGTCGGTAGCTGCAATCACGGACAGAAGAGGAAAATGAAGAGGTGATAGTAAATGAAGCCTACCTAACACAAGATTTAAGCCTCGAAGTTTAAGAGCATAACTAACCCTAGCGCTATCCTTCAAAACTGCAAGTAGCTTTAAGAAAATGATAAACATGGTAAAAATGAAAGAAAGACAATATATAATTCAAATTAAAACAGTTCAAGTCCCACAGAGACGCCAATCCCTACTCTGACGAATAGAATAAAAAAAGTGAAGTTAAAGAAATCAGTTAGGATAAATGTTATAGACCAAAAAGCTTTCAAAGATGATGAATATGGTGCGTATTTTCTATTAATTTTCAGCTATAAAACAAATATAGCTGCAAACTTCCTAGAGATCACCAAAACAATTAGAATCATACCTTTTGGAAGGTAAAGCTATACTAATTAGAACTTAGCTCTATTCTATTGAAGTTTGTATTAGTGAAAAGATACCATCAATTATTGGTAAAAAGAAAAGGTCATCTGATTTGACAGGACTTAATTCTGAAGAATAAGTTAATGAAAGTATTTACACATTTACAGGATAAACTTCTTACTATCATTCGATGATTTTCCTTCAGAAACTACCTACTAAATACTTTGCACACTAATTTTAACAGTAACTAGTAACTTGGAAACTGTAATTAGCATTTGGTTAAAGTCTCACTCAAAAGGGCCGTACACACGAAAGGGTTTTATTAAATCTTTTCACCAGACTTTTTTCTAAGCTCCTCCTACTTTTTCCACGAGAATATGAGATAAAACTAAATAATAATTATTTAATACAGTTGGTACACACGATACCTGCTGGTATCGTGTGTACCAACTGAGATAAATAAATAATAATTATATCGTTTTTTCTTATATTCTCGTGGAAAAAGTAGGAGGAGCTTAGCAAAAAGTCTGGTGAAAAGACTTAAAAAACCCCTTCGTGTATACGGCCCTTTTGGTTTTTAAAGTCAAGTACCAAAAGATTAAAAGCTGTGAAATAAATGACAAACTACAAATTCCTATGCACTTCTAATATTAATTTAAAAAAAGAATGCTGAATCTAAAGCACTAAAGTAAGTTTAGAGTTATCGGACGGTTCCACATTTCCGATCATGTAAGAAGACAGTATATAATAATTACCTATTATTTAACTTACAAATTAGAATAAAAAATACATAAAATAACTTTTGAATAGTTATTTAATACATGATCGGAAATGTGGAATAGTACGATGAATCGGAAAATACCCTTCAATAAATGTTCTAAATAGCAATTTGAAACTCAATATGTCCCGTTATTTGAACAGTAATTTATCCAATGCTATAAATCTGAGGGCACCTCCTTGAAACAATTTAAAAAACACACAAATTAATGAGTGTTCAAAACAAAACAAAGTGCATCATAAAAAGGTTAAACTTTTTGATTGTTATCCTATGAAAAGAAGAGAGGATATATCCTAGGCAAGTCTCAGTCTAACTCTTGCTGTGCCAGAGGTTGTCTACTGGAGGAGGAGTCCTCATCGTCAAGACCCCCTATGAGGCCCTGCAGGATGTTACCGAAGAGGGAGGGTTGTTGTGGAGGGGGAGGAACTGCAAAGAAGAGCTGCCCAATCCTGTCAAGGTACTCCCTGAAGCAGGGGTCCCTCTTTATGGTGGGTTGGTACTGCTCGCACAGCACTGTGAACTCTGTGACTTTGCCTGGGGGAAGAGAGGCCTACAGTAGGTATTTCTACCTGCATTTTCCTATTCTAGGAAAGAAGAGAGGCCTACAGTAGGCAACCATTTCTACCTACCACAATAACTAAGGACTAGGGTGGGTACTTCAGAGTTATCGGACAGTTCAAATTTTTCGGTCATAGCTATAAAAAATATATATATATGGTATCCATGATACCTGCAGGTATCATGGATACCAATTATAATTTTATCAGAAGAATTACTTAGAAAATACTCATATCTCCTTACCTTTTTCAACGGCTAGAAGTAAGAACCAGAGAAAGTTGAGGAGTGGCAGCATGTAAGGGGGTCCCCTGGGTCCCTTGCTGAAGTGTGGGTGGTTGGTGGTGTAAGTCTCGAAGGCCTTATTAGCGGCAGGTTTCTTCTGCAGACACAGGTACTGGAATATCGCCTGTGCAAGGAAGGTGTCCACCTCTGAGGGGTAACCTTTGAGCAGGTGAATCTCTATTAGGAGAGTGGCGCAACTCTTTCCATCGTCTGACCTCAGGTAGTGGTAACGTGCTGGAAAATACTGCTTCTCTGAAACAAAAAGGTGGAACTCTTAGAACACGCCAGATGAAAGACTTCATAACAAATATTATAATGCCTGAATTAATTAGTCAATTCTAGCATTGAATTTTAACTGCTGCCTAGCTTGGCTATTAAATAGCTATACATGTCATATATATAAACCTGAGAGGTAGAATTCTCTAACGAGATATCCTCTAGCTATGTGTAGAAATATTTTACTGTAATTCTTCACATTTATAGACAATGGAGTTTGTATGATAAATATTAAATTGACTTTCTTGTTGTTGTAACTTTCACTCACCTCTCCACAATACTTTTCCTAATTCTTGATGTAACTTTGGATGTCCAACTTCAGAGGCTCCCTCTGCAGCAGACCACTTGACTGCCCTTAGGATATACTGCTGCCTGTCATCACTAGACATCAAACCAAATATGCTGAAACAATTCCACATTTAGATCAATGAAGATAAATGTTAGTCACTGGTGTAGCGTAGTTGAACCTATTAATTTTCATTGTTTGAATGTTTTGATAATACTTGAGTACTTGATGAAATAGGGTAAGTTCCTAGTTATTGGACAGTTCCACATTTTCAATCATATAAGAAAAAATATTATTTTAATTAGCTATTATATAAATACTTTTTCTTGAGTGATCAAAAATGACAAACTGTCTGACAACTTTGAGCTTACACTAGCTATATTAAATACAAAAAAAATTTGATTATAAATATTTCATGAAAATCATTATTCTGTCGTTAGCTATATTTAGTATAATTAAAATTCATCTAATTATAGAAGCAAGGTTAAAATATTTCATAATGACTACAATTATTATTATTTTCGAGGTTTAACAGTTGTCCCTATCCACTACGATGTGATCCAAAGAGACACGAAGAGAAGAAGGCCTCGTAGAAGAGGGGACAGTGAAAGTACGCTCCATGCACTAGGTAGACTACTCGGCTACCACAGGTAACCGTGTCGACCCAGCGTATGGATGGCAAGAATAGACACCCATTGATAAGAGACCTACACAGTCAGTCTGTTTATCCATGGATATAGCAAGGCAGAAGGAAGAGGAAATAAGAAGAAATTGAGGAAAGAAACAAAGGGAAGCTGAAGAATACGGGCGCCGAACTAAACAAAACTTAAACCTACAATATAACAAAAAGAAGGCCTACCTAGATGTAGCCTCGGGACAATCGGTAATAATGTTTCAAACCCCCATGACTAAAATTTTAGCTATAGAAAAATACACTTAATTTTAAACCAAAATGATGGTCCTCAATACTCTTATGTTTTTCTATCTTTGAAAAAACTAAAGCATTAAAAATACAGCAACTTACTCCACTATTCTGGATACACATTCATCATCAGGTTTCCGATTGCTTTTCTCTAAAACCTCCAGCATCATACTAGCCACATCACTTCCACTTGAATACTGGAATAGATGATAATTAGTTAGATTCCATTGAAAAGCATTAGGGTAAGTTAGGAGTATTGGAAGATTCAACATTTTAATCATAAGAAAAAGGTATATAATAATTATTATCTAACCTTTATTTCAATTGCTATCCACTATCAAAGACACTAGCAGGTATCAAGGATATTAGGGTAAGCTCCGAATTATCAGTCAGTCGAGTAAAACTCAACCAATCCTAGTGAAATCATTAGTATTATATCTTTTTTTCTTATATGTCCGAAAATGTAGAACTGACTTACCCTAATTAAAAACAACTTAAATAATAATTATTACACTTGTATATTTTTCATATATGAATAAAAATTGGAGCAGTCTAATAACTTACAAAACTTAGGTACCCTTAGTTTTGTAGGTAGATCATTTAGTTACGTAAAAATGCAAAGGTATTAAGAGAGCAAAGGTTTTACCTGTCCATGACTGAGTAGTAATTTGGCACCATCATACAAAACATTTAGAAGATCCTGGTACTTCTTCTGATTCAAATATCTGAAAATAAACAGAACAAATTAGAAATTAAGTAAATGTATGTCAATAAATAGGATATTTAATAAAATAAAACTAGTGATATAGAATTTGTTTTATATTGATAATATTGGATTCGTTAAATACCACATAGCAAAGAATAATGATAATATACCTGAAGAATATTGATTTGTACAACTGATGAGCTTCATAGTAGCGTTCTTCTCTGATTGCATTTTCAAGCTTTTCTTTAACTCTTTCAACTCCACGACTTTGAGCCATAATTATTATTTATAGTTTCAAAATAGTAAGGAAAAGAAATCACTTGGAACTACAACTGAATAACTTCTAATTAATCAATTTAAAGTTAAACATCAACCAAAAATCTGGAAAAAGATGCACTATTGTTATAAAGATGCACACTTTTGTTAGGTTTTATTTTAATCCTTATTTAAATAGTAAAGACATTTACTTATGAATTAATAAGGTCCAGAAAAATAACAACTTCAGTTGGTGCTGGTTCTATCTGTTGAAATTTTAGTTAAATGTATTACACACTCGTTATATATTTAATGTTAACTTCCTGTTAGACTAGCTCAGCTATATTAAATTACCTATTGTTTCAATAACTATGTATTACTTTTAATGAGAAACGGACATAAAGTCTAAAGTCGATCACACTTCCGTCGAGGGTTAAATACCCTGACTGGTAGCTTCTGAAGGCAGTCTGTCTTTAACATTACTCAGAGAGAGATATGATTCACTCATCTCTCTATATAGACTTCTAATTGTATAACATATTTACTCTTTAAAATAAACTCTATGTCTTAACGTTGTTAACCCACTGTTATTTAACCTAATTCTAACAGGTTATGGGCCCAGTGAACGATAAGAGTTTATAAATCAAATTATGTTTAAACAAATTAGAAGTTTATAATAGTAATAAAAACGAAGTGCTGTGAAAAAAGTGTTAACCTATATGAAACATATCACTAAAAACGCTTGCGTAAGCATATCGTGGTCACGCGCTAATGAGGTCAATTATAATGATTGCTCTAGCGAAAAATGCACTTGTGTTATAATATAATGATTTAGTATTTTTGCGGAAGAGGTGTCAAGAGAGGTCACAAATTACCTTTAAATCTGTGACCTTATCCTTTGGTAAACAGTCTTTCAACAAAAGGTTCTTGCGAACTAAGGCTGTGTTACTGTTCCAATTAAATATTAATAATTATATTCAGTTATTCTTATGAATTAGAATAATGTTAAAACATCAGTTCAGTTAAACAGTAAATCAATTTAACTGCATTGGTTGTTTATGTTTGGTAAATATTGAAGAAATACTTTGAAAACATGTCTTCAAATAAGTTACAGGGGATTGTTCCCCTAGACGGAAATAATTACCCTACATGGAGGATACAAATGAAGATGCATCTCTTACGAGAGAAACTGATGGATTTTGCGGATGGATCTAAAACAGTTCCAATTGATTCAGCTTCAACTGAGGTGAAGAATGCCTATGCTAATAATTATAATAAAGCTCTGGCAGATATAGTACTATCTATTTCACCGGATCAATTGTACTTAGTTGGACAACCGACGGATCCACACGCTGTCTGGACTACACTTCAAGACACGTTTCAAAAGAACACGTGGGCTAACAAATTTCGTCTGAAGAAAAAGCTCTACAATCTAAAATTGAAGTCTCCTGATCTACTCGACTTTCATTTGAAGGAACTAACTGAAGTTTTTCAAGAGCTTGCCTTGTTAAATCAAGTGATCAGTGAAGAGGATAAAGTGATTTGTCTTCTGTCATCACTGCCAGGGCCGTTTGAAGTGCTTGTCACTGCACTTGAAGCTCAGACAGACATCCCTAACTGGATTACCGTAGCTGACACACTCCGGAGAGAAGCTGAAAAGTTGAGTATTAAAACCAATAATGCATTAGCATTATCAAATACTCAGAATTATGCTGGAGTAAACAAACAGTCCATCATTTGCCATTTCTGCAATAAGATGGGACACCTGAAAAAGGACTGCTTTAAATTTAAAAGGTCTTCTCAAACTAATAGAACTCAAAACCAGCCAAATGTTGTAAATGTAAGTCATATAGAACTAAATCACACAATGTATGTTAATGATATCGCTCTTTGTAACAAATATGCCGACAGTAATATTTGGATAATAGATTCAGGCTCTTCATCACACATGAGTGGTGATAAAAATTTATGTAAAGATTTTGCAAATATTAGCAAACCTATAAATGTTAAAGTAGGAAATGGAGATGTCTTACAAGCTATTTCACTAGGAAATGTTTCTGTTATTGTGAATATACCAGGTGGTGGGAGTAGAACATGTAAAATAAATGATGTACTATATGTGCCAAATCTAGCTTTTAATCTACTATCAGTGTCTAAAATGACAAGTAATAATAAATCTATTATTTTTGAAAATGATAAATGTAAAATTTTGAACGAAAATAAAGAGTTAATGGCTGAGGCCAACTGTGTTGGTAAACTCTATTATCTTAATACTTTAGTTCATAAAGCTGCAGTAACTGTAGATCAAAATGAAGTAAACTTTCTATGGCACAGAAGGCTCGGTCATATAGGTAAAGATAACTTGACTAAAATGATCCGAACTAAATCAGTAAATGGTCTGGATAGTAAATTAAAAGCTATAGAAGGCGTGTGTGAACACTGCTGTAATGGGAAAATGCATAAAATACCTTTTTCTACAAGCATTAAGAAAAATTGTAAACCTCTTGATTTAATCCACACCGATGTCTGTGGGAAAATTACTCCCACTTCCAGGGGTAATAATTCATATTTTCTGACCTTTATTGATCATGCTACTCGATACTCCTGGATATATGTTATTGCACATAAGAGTGATGTGTTTCAGAAGTTTTTGGAATGGAAAGCTATGGTTGAAAATATTTATGAAAGGAAAATTAAAACCTTGCAGTCAGATAATGGAGGAGAATATACCTCAAATAAGTTTGAATCATATTTACGAAATGAAGGTATAATTCACCAGAAATCCATTCCTAAAACTCCTGAACAAAATGGGTTAGCTGAAAGATTTAATAGAACTATTATGGAAAAAGTTAGATGTATGTTATCTGATTCAGGAATTGATAAGGAATTCTGGGGTGAAGCACTATATACTGCAAATTATCTAAATAATAGATGCATTAATTCATATTTAGTAAATAAAACTCCATATGAAGCTTTAAATCGTAGAAAACCCAACATCGGGCATATAAAAGTTTTTGGATGCACAGGGTACGCACATATTTCTCGAGAGGAAAGATCTAAGTTAGAAAATAAAGCTACCAAATGTCTGTTTATTGGCTATGGCACAGTTACTAAAGGGTATAAGATGTATGATGTTGAATCTAAAAGAATCTTCTTTTCCAGGAATGTAACCTTTGATGAATCAATTTCATCTAAGATTGAGAGCCCTCAACTGAGTGAGACTCCTACCTCTCCACTGGTGTTCCATTCAGAAGATTCAGAACCTGCTGGACCAGAGAATCAACCTTCTGACGATAACCCTCCAATACTCCTCCCTGAGGCGCAACCTGTACCAGCTATCAGTCCTAATGAGGATCTTAGACGATCTTCCAGAATTCGTCGAGCTCCTATTAGATATGGTAGTTGGGAGTATGATCATGTTGAAGATGAGGAGGAGGGTTTATTAGTCAATGGGAATATCAATATCGAACCTAGGTCGGTATCTGAGGCTCTTAATAGCGGTTCTGAATCCTCTAAATGGAAACATGCCATGGAGAGGGAATTAAATGCTTTTGAGAAACATAAAGTTTTTGAACTCGTAAAACCTACCTCAGATTTAAATATAATTAAATCTAAATGGGTGTTTAAAAGAAAAAAGGGATCTGATGGTAGAGTGGTTTCATATAAAGCTAGATTAGTCGCTCAGGGTTTTTTACAGAGACCTGGAATCGACTATGATGAAATTTTTGCTCCTGTAGTGAGATTTGAATCGGTGCGAACCATGTTATCTTTAGCAGCTAACCAAAAATTATTTGTACATCATTTGGATGTAAATTCTGCTTTTTTGAATGGGGATCTTAAAGAAAATGTTTATATTAGACAGCCTCCTGGCTATGCTATTCCAGGAAAAGAAGATTTAGTATGTAAACTTAATAAATCTATGTATGGATTAAAACAATCACCCAAATGTTGGAATGATGCGTTGGATGCATATCTTAAATCCTTAGGCTTTATTCAGTCCTCTTGTGACTCTTGTATATATGTTAAATTAATCAATAACTCTCCATGCTTCATTTCTGTGTATGTAGATGATATTATTGTAGCATGTAAGAACTATGATGACCTGACTAAAATCAAGATTGATTTAAGTGCTAAATTTGAGATGAAAGACTTAGGTAAATTATCCTATTTCTTAGGCATAAAAATCGTTCAAGACGAAAATAAAATAGCCCTAAATCAATCTTCATTTGTCAACGAGTTATTAGATAGATTTGAATTCAATAATTGCAAACCTATTTCAACCCCTGCTGATGTTAATTCACATTTGGAACCAACTACTGATGAGTGTGAACTAGTAGACAAAACTAAATATCAATCAGCTGTAGGTGCCTTACTGTATCTATCTACTAAAACTAGACCTGACATAACTTATGCAGTTGGAAATGTCTCTAAATTTTGTTCCAATCCAAACACTAAGCACTGGTCTGCAATTAAGAGAATATTTAGATACCTAAAAGGCACACCGGATCTTGGCATTACATATGGTAATGAAGATTCTGAGTTGATAGGTTATTCTGATGCCGACTGGGCAGGAAACAGAGTTGATAGGAAAAGTACTTCTGGCCAATGCTTTATGTTAAATAATTCCATTATTTCTTGGCGCTCTGTGAAACAGTCATGTGTTGCTTTATCAACAGCTGAAGCTGAATATGTTTCCCTCTCTGGAGCCTCCCAAGAAGCTGTATTTCTAAATAAATTACTATTAGATTTTAAAGTACCAAATAAGAATCCTATAGTTTTGTTTGAGGATAATCAGTCAGCTATTTGTATTGCTAAAAATGAAAAAAATCATCCTAGATCGAAACACATTGATATTAAATTTCATTACATTAGAGATCTTGTTGCTTCAAACACAATTAAACTTGTGTATTGCCCCAGCGAAACTATGCTCGCTGACATATTCACTAAACCGTTGCCTCTTGATAGATTTACCAAATTAGTTGAATTAATAGGCATGAAAAATATATAATGTCGTGTGAGGAGGAGTGTTGAAATTTTAGTTAAATGTATTACACACTCGTTATATATTTAATGTTAACTTCCTGTTAGACTAGCTCAGCTATATTAAATTACCTATTGTTTCAATAACTATGTATTACTTTTAATGAGAAACGGACATAAAGTCTAAAGTCGATCACACTTCCGTCGAGGGTTAAATACCCTGACTGGTAGCTTCTGAAGGCAGTCTGTCTTTAACATTACTCAGAGAGAGATATGATTCACTCATCTCTCTATATAGACTTCTAATTGTATAACATATTTACTCTTTAAAATAAACTCTATGTCTTAACGTTGTTAACCCACTGTTATTTAACCTAATTCTAACACTATCTTTTACATATAAAACTGCAACACAAGAGTCTGAAATTTTGAAAACTGTGAAGGATGGTTATGCACATGTGTTTACAACATAGTTGAACACACAATATTTCGTTTTTTTTTAATTTATTGAATTCAAAAGGATTCAATTTGTCAGTTACCTATAGATAGTTTCATGGATACAAATAAAAAAATGTATTATGTAATTTCTTCTTATATTTATATTCATTTTAAAAATAATTCAAGAAAAGAGGGTTTTAATTTCTTAGAGAAGAAAGAAAGAAACTGGTGAAGTGTTCTTCATTTGGGAGATTCTCTAATTTTTCTATAATAAATTTTAAGTTAATTCCTTACGTTAATTTTAATGCAAACACTTATCCCTAGTCTCTAGACGGCAGAGGCTACATTTACATAAATTCTATTGTGATTTGTGAACAAAACGAGATATCAAACTTCTCCCATCTAACATCTTTTCCTTCCAGTCAGAAAAGAATGTCTCCACAGACAGACTAGGGATCTTTTCACATAAATTGGGATTTGGGCACAGCCCAGTCTTCAAAAGTCAAAAGATGGGTGAAGTTTATCTGGCGACTGTTGAGGCCTTGAAATTGGCCTTCTGATATGTTTGGAAATTGGCTACAAATTTTCAAATAATTCCTATGTTTAAACGTAATTATTGGAGTGTATTTTGGAGAGAAATTTGAAAATCTTTGGAGACAAATTGCCCCAAATATTAAATATCTGAAGACTGATTGTGCAAGTGTTGGCCTTTCTGCTTTGCAGACTGGGGCACAGCAAATAACATCATCATGGGAAAGTTGGAAACTATGAATTAAATAAGCTTTAGACCAAGGATTCCCAGTCTGCAAAATACGGGATATATTTAACATTTTCTGTGCGAACAATCCTTAATTTCCTACTATATTTATATATATTTTGCTGAGAACAGAAGCCAAAATAGAGGATTTCCTAAAGAACACATTACCAGTCTTCAGAATATGAAACACTTTTCTAAGACTCTCTGTGCCTAGTTTACCATGTTTTAAAGTATGGCAGGAAAGTCGCCAGTTTAGTGAGAAAATGGATCCAGGTCGCCACATTTTAGATACTTTGAAGGAGAAATTTGGCTTCCTAGTGGACATTTTACACTTGGAAACATCCTTATGCTTCATGCCTGATGCATGTGTAGTGTATCTCTTGAGACAATTTTAGGAGTGATTTACTTGTTATTTACAGGTTTTCCAATTTATTTAACCCCTCAAAAGTCGCCAATATACTGGCGACTTTGTCCATACTTTAAAACATGGCTAGTTTAAGAGTATGTACCAAGTCGCCGATTAATTGTCGACTTAAAATTTGTGAAAATAAGTATCTTTCCCATATATAGACGACTAATGAGCACTTCATTAGATTTAAAATTAAAATTGTCGACTCAGGAATCATCAATCAAGAATGCATCTTTGTCAAAATGTAAACAAAGCCGCCTTTTTGTTTTGATATAGCGTGATGTAATATGTATAACAGTTTTCTGTGAAAAGGGTACCCCAGTCTGCACTCTGCAGAACATCAACATTGGGACATTTTCTGTGCGAACAATACTTAATTTCCTCGTATATTCACATGTATTTTACTGAGAACAGAAGCCAAAATAGAGGATTTCTTGGAGAACACTTTACCAGTTCCTGCAGTCTCAGCCCTCAGGCCAGACTGGAAAACATAAATTCTAACAGAGTTACTCCTAACTTCATGCATTCCCATTAGTGATGTTTATCATCAAAACAAGCTCAATTGTGAAGCTTAAATGACTTATTTTACATCAGTTTTCACTGCGGAGTTGAAATTTATAAAATAATTTACTGATTTCTGCATATTTTAGGGTTAAAATGAGTAATTTTTGTTCATTCTAAATTCCTAACAGAGTTACTAGTCAATCTGAAATGAGTTATTATTCCACTCTGGCCCTCAGGTCTGCAGAAACCCCAGTTTGTATTTGGTGCACTGAACTCCTCTGACTTTTTCAAAAATCTGAGAAATAGCTGCCAACATTTTCCATCAAATTGTCTAGTCCTCCAACATTTTTCCAGTTTCTCCTCCCAAAATTAATGGTAATATAGGAATTAATAGCTAAATATCCTCCGACATTGCAGGAATTTTTTATTAGAGAAAATTGAATATCTCCCGATATATCCTTGGGATTTACCACCAAATACAATCTGGCAGAAACCTACCCTAGCTACCTAGTGAGCTCTGAACAGAATTGTATTTGCCATTTGGGAACAAAAAACTGTCCAAAAAATATTTATGTTTAGGTTATAAAACTCAAAGCTGTGAGACTCTGGAAAATTTGATAAGATTAGACTGATTAGTGAGATACTGAGATAAAAGTGAGATTCAGTCGGGAGATTAGGTTGAACATTCCTTACTTGTAAATGAAAAAAAAAAGAATATCTTATAAGTTATTTGATGTTTCAAAAGATGAGAATAAATTGGCCAGTCTATTAGGCCTTTCACAAACTTCCGACGACAGATTCATATACTAAATAACTATATAGATTAAAGAACCATCATATAATTCCTGAATTCAACTATCAATAGCTGATCCTAATCAGCGGAAATTATGCGATAGCTGCATGGAAGGTTTATATATGACATCATCCCTGCTGAGCCACTAGGAAGCGATAACTGCATGGAGAATAAAGCCGGGGTTTACAATATTAAAACATCCCAACTGAGCCAATAGGTGGCGATAATGCCTCCTGAATTATGAAATTTTTAAATTATAGAACGTCTTTTTTTCTATATTAATAAAATTATTTTATAGAAAGTTACATACCTAGGTCGTAAATTGAGTCATAGTTATCTCTCAATGACCATAGGTTTCTATGATTTTTTTAATCATAGAAAAACTATTTAGTACATTCGAAAAGTGGCTTTGAGTTAAGAAGGAACAAATACTTCGAAATTCAGGAGTTTCACAATATCTTCTAAATTTTAAAATATGAATAGAATGAGAAATCCGATACAAAGTTTCATATTGTGACAAGCAGTGAGTCAATTTTTTTTCCCCACAAACCAATTTTGTTTATTTTTGGATAGTCTCAAGCCATGCCTAATTAACATGATTACATAGGAATTATTTTAAAAATTAAAGCCAATTAAACATCTGTGATTTTCAGATAAAAGGATATGTTTTGCTAAATTTAAATAAAATAATAATTACAGTAACCGTAGGGTAATTAATACCTATACAATGAAACTTATTTATATTATTTTTACATATTAATGTTTATTTTCGGGCGGCGTACAATTAAATACATCAAAATTAAAATGGAAGATTTAGCTGAAAGAAATACTCCCTTCCTAGTTCACGTCCCGAAGTCAATTAGGGACGCGAACTAGGAATGGAGTATTTAGATCGGTTCCTAGTTCACGTCCCTGAATGAAATCGGGACGTGAACTAGGAATTTACCTAAAATTGTTTAACAATAACAATAATTTCACCTAATTCCATTAAACTTCTCGATCTACTAACTCTTCTTCTGCTTTTGGATCTGAAAAAGAAAATAGAACCATTAAGTTATTGGGTGATTATTATTTAGTGATCTGCAATCAGCCAATCACTAACTTAATGTTGCAATTATAATATTATATAGAAAATATTCGAAAGATATCACTATACAGAGACATACATTTCCAAGAAATATTTCCATGGAAAAGAAAATTAAATACGCAATATAATATACTACAAATTCAACTAAATACGCAATATAATATACTAAAACTTCAATTAAAAAAAGCAATATAATATACTATAGCTTCAACTATATACGCCATATTATAACATACTAGCTATAGTTTCAGTTAACAGTATTGGTTTCAGTAAAATGAGCCTTAATATCAAAGATATTATACTACAATAAGATACACTACTCTCGACAATTTCTATTTCCTCTGCCACCTGGTTTCGAAAACGGGAAATAGAATTGAAATATAGTGAAGACATTCGAGGTATGTTGTGTGCGTGACGTCATAACAGCAACACTTAAAATCATATTTAAATGTCCTCTCTAGGCTCCGGGAAAAAAATGAGTTTATTACACAATATTATAGAACTAAGGCCTACAATCATTATTCCGCAAACCGCATACAATTCGGTTCAGCATATATTTTATTATTTGCATTTAAAGTTTTTTAATACTGTGTGAGCAACAATCGAGCGAATCTCCAACCTGACGCTGAGAAAGAAGATTGTACACTATTTGTTTTGATTTCAAATTCAGATTTTTAAACTAACAATGCGTTTTGGGCCTTCTATTAAGATATTAATTGTTTCTTTAAGTATATAGACCTTTCTATAATAAGTTTATCCAAATTTAAACCTTTAAACTAATAATAAATAGATTTATTAAACCGAATACCTAGTTGACAATCAAAACAAATGGTGTACATTCTTCTTCTTCAGACTGAAAATTAGAAAGTCGGAAGTAAAGTAGGTTTTGTAGAGTTTGGATTATAAAAATCTTTATAAGCATATAAAAATAAAAATATGCTGTCAAATTTGATGGGGTTTGCAGTAAAAGGGTAAGAAACATTAGCCTCTTTGAATAAGGCAATAAAAATATTTGCTTGGAGAGGACCTTTAAGAAAATTAAAGAACATAATATTATGAAAAATGTTTTATTTATTTCCATTATAAGAAACAGTGATGAATCCATTCATGTTATTCACACTGTTTAACCTTAATTTTCTATTTATGTGTGTTGCCTTGTTGACGTCACGGTCACAAATTACTCGATTTGTGACAACAACTCACAAAGCTTTACTCTTCAATACCTACCCTACTGGGGATACTAATATTGATAGGTAGCGACAATTGAGTGATTTGTGACGTGACATAAGCAAATAAACAAATTTAAAGAGAAATTAGGGGTTTAACAGGATAAATAATTTATTTAATATATATTTATTTATTATATTATGCAAATTAAAAACTACTTTTTCTTACAAATTTACCTTCTTCAATTGTTTTAAATATAATTTTAAGTGTTGCTGTTATGACGTCACAAACACAACATACCTCGACTGTTCTTACTGTATTTCAATTCTAGTTTCCGCTTTTGAAACCAGGTGGCTTTTGAAACAAGAAATTGGCGAGAGTAGTGTATCTATCTTATTGTAGTATTATATCTTTGATAATAACTATAGCTTCAATAAAAAGTCGCAATATAAATTCTATTGCTTCAGTCAAATACGCTACATAATAGAGTATAGTTACAGTTAAATGTAAAATTATTAGCTACCTATATCCTCCATGTTCCTCCTTTTGAGCCAGCATATGAAGTTGCACCAAGTAAAGGTACAGACGCCTACAAAAGTAACTCTAGCGGAGACAGGCACGAAGAGGAAGTTGAGAGCCATGGCAGGTAACCAGTAGATACAACCAACCTAATGGAAAAAAGAATTAGCGTGGGTGGTGGTAGATAAACTTATAGGGAAGATCAATAACTTTGATATCCAATAAAGGGAAGAGGAATAAATAAAGTAGAATGTAAGAACTGAAAAATCACAAATCATCATTCGGTAACAGTGCTCATGTGTGCGGAAAAGCTACTCAGTCACTACAATATTTTAATAGAAATTATAACAATGCTCAATGAGAAAGCAAAAAGTAATTGCCATTATTTTGAACATCATTTCTGGTGACAGACTCACGGAAAAGGTAGGTATGAACTTTGCCTTCAACTCAGATGTGAGATCTTCCTTGCCCTCCATTTTGCTCATCCCTAAACGAAAAGATAAAAATTTGAAGACCTTCTTTCTACAACTTTTTTCCTTCTTCATTTTATAACTCTAACTAATAGACAAACATTATTTGAACACATTCTAGAAACTATGCCTTCGATATAATGAAACCGCTGAGAAATTAGGGTTTAATAGATAAATAGTCAGTTGTTCCGCTAGATGGCGTTAGAACAGATTTGGTGTAAAATATTATAAATACAAGAGTGACAAACGCATGTTTTCATCGCTAGAATAATATTACTCTATTATTGATGTTCCCAAATAACTTTATCATATTTCAATGGTGCATTGAGTCTTTAAATAACTAAAATTCAAATTAATCAGCCACGAAATAGGCGTCGGTTAACATCGACGCATCAAGGTAATTCTTTATAAAAATTCAATTCAAGAACCTAACCGGTGTAAAAGAGTGCTATAAGTGGAGGTTCCATTAAGAACTGGTCCAGAAGAACCTTCTTAGTGACTGCAGACTTGCTGGTCCCTGGGAAACGACCTTCCAGCAATTTGTACCTGATATTGGGAATACAAATTGTACGGATGTAAATGAAAACTTGATGAACAGAGAGGGAGGTACTAGGTAACCATATCTCAGATTATAAATTAGACAAGTAAGTTTGTATAAAGACAAGTAAAATTAGAAAAGTAATTTTATGAAGACAAGTAAAGTTAATCAAGCAACTTCATAAAGACAAGTAACTTTACATATAAAATAGTGATGTTAATCTTACCATCTATTGTAAACAACAGGGAATACGAGCACACCAAACACAGCATAGCGACCTACAGTGGCCCAGTCATAGTCTGAATTGTGGTCCACTTTCTGAGAGAAAAAGATCACCTTACTAATGATTAAAGAGGTACTCAATTTTAAAATAGATCCTAAATATCTACCAACTATAGTACCCTTTATAGCAGGTAAGCCCAAGATTTATTAACTTGCAAGGTATGTTACGCATTGATCCGAGTTTTAGACTCTTCTGCGCATAACAAATACGCACATACTAACACACTTGTGTGACCCTGCAATATTACAATATATACTCTAATTACTATACAAGGGATTAAACACTTTATCATGGCAATCGTAAAATGCACAAACAACCATGGCAAAATCCTTATATACAGTCAGAAAGGTTAATTTTGAATGCGCCTTCTCATCGGTTTCATCCACGATATTTTCCAACCCCTCTTCCTCTTCATTCATCTCCTCTTCTTCTTCCACATTCGCATAAAAATTTCGCTCTTCCCTCTCCTTCCACTCTAAACAAAAACAAATAACTGTTTAACCCGTTTTATAGTATAAAGAGTATATTATCATCTAATATCGTTCGTATGAGCGTATTTCACAACCAAACTGTAATTCATCTTGATGTGAACCTGCGCAATACTCTAACTTGGGTATGCCCCTTATAACAGGTAGGCCCCTTAGGCCCTTTACTCACCCACACTTTCTTTAGCAGTGTCTGTTGTGACAACTCAGCACCAATGTACAGAGAACTGAACATTACCATGTCTCTTGCTAGAGGCTTGGTCTGCCATAGGGTCTGCAGCTTCGATAGGGCGCCCCTCATTATGATTAGGGTAGTCCCTTCGTCAGGATAAGGATGCTTCCTTCTTCAGGATAAGAGTAGTCCCTTCTTCAGGATAAGGGTAGTTCCTTCTTCAGGATAAAGGTAGTCCCTTCTTCAGGATAAAGGTAGTCCTTTCTTCAGGATAAGGGTAGTCCCTTCTTCAAGAAAAGAGTAGTCCCTTCTCAGGATAAGGGTAGTTCCTTCTTCAGGATAAGGGTAGTTCCTTCTTCAGGATAAGGGTAGTTCCTTCTTCAGGATAAGGGTAGTTCCTTCTTCAGGAAAAGGGTAGTTCCTTCTTCAGGAAAAGGGTAGTTCCTTCTTCAAGAAAAGAGTAGTCCTTTCTCAGGAAAAGGGTAGTCCCTTCTTCAGGAAAAGGGTAGTCCCTTCTTCAAGAAAAGAGTAGTTCCTTCTTCAAGAAAATAGTAGTTCCTTCTTCAAGAAAAGGGTAGTTCCTTCTTCAGGATAAGGGTAGTCCCTTCTTCAGGAGAGTGCTCCTGTTCTACCTATATGTGCCTCATGTAAATTAATAAAATTATATACAGTTTTCTGAACTCTTCTATAAGCTATTTAGTCTGTGTAGGTAGCTTTAAATATTTGAGTATTGAAATGATAGGGTAATATTATCACATGATAAAATACTAATAAATTTATTGGTTTCACTTTCTTCTTCAATGCTCCAAGAAAATAGCAATAACACCAATGCACGCTAAATTTGTATTTTGTAGCTTTTCGCACCTCTGATCGTCTGAATAGCTATCGTAGCAAGAACAGGAAAGGACAATTTGTAGTTAGTTTATGCTCCTTTCCGTTCAGATCTTTAACTTTTAAGTAGGGCGAGTTCTAAATTATAGGTCAGTACTACATTTTCGGTCATATAAGAAAAATTAATATAAAAATAATCATTATTACACGTACTATCTAATACTTCTGCAAACTCGGGTTTGCAGAAGTATTAGATAACACTCTGTATTAATAATAATTTTATATCGTTTTTTCTTATATCAGTATATATATGACCGAGTATGTACTAATGACCAATAATTCGTAAAAACCCTATATTTCACTAATAGTTTTTACGCTCAAAATTAAGTTATTTAATTATTTATATTAGGTATCGTATGCCACAAATGATTATTTTCTCCAAAGGCTTCGGACAGACAGACTGTTTGCAGAGTTTAAGTGTGTTAAAAAATACTAATTACATTTTTAAATTGTCTTATAGTATAAAGTAGGGTAAGTTCAGAATTATCAGACAGTTTCACATTTTCGATCAAGCCAAATTATATAGCTACTTATTTTGTATGATCGAAAAGTTGGAACTGTCCGATAACTCAGACCTAACCCTTTTCAGTTTATTTAGGCAGGTATTTAATAGCCGGAGAGTTTGCCAGTTCTCCCAACTGCCAAATTGAACTTAGGACAAACTTTAGTGAATAAAACTGAAAAAGATTTTGAAACACAGTTTCTGTTCTTTTTTTTGGAAAATAAACATTATTTTATTGTTCCATTTAAAAACTAAGGGGCAGTTCTGAGTTGTCGGACAGTCTCGTATTTTCGATCATATAAAAAAAATATATAATAAATAAAAATATTTATTAAATACTTTTACTAACATGATCGAAAATGTGGAACCGTTCGACAACTCAGAACTTACCCTAGGTTAGAGAAGTAATTGAATAAGTTCTATTGTAGCAGTTGTTGCGGCAAAGTATTTATTATTTAAAAGGAAAATAAAATAACAGATAAGGAAAACTGTAATAAAATTAATAATAAACAGTATTATCAAAAACAGAGTAGGGTAAGTTCTGAGTTACCGGACACAACCTCATTCCCGACCATGCAAGTAAAAATATGTAATTATTATTTAACTTGTATTACCTATACCTTTTCTTACATGATCGAAGATGTGGCACTGTTCGATAACTCGTAACTTACCCTAGACTTGATATAGTTTGAATATCCTCCAAGACCAAATGTTACTGAAAACTATTCATATTATGTTCTTACTTTTTCCATTAAAACTTAAAATTAAAATTAGTTCATAAAAATTGCACAATAATTGACCATATAAAATAATATCTAAATTAAGTACTTCATATCACGTTTAATTATATCAATAAACTTTAATAATAAAGTTTGATAGAAAAGGTTAACTAATCAATAATTTACATTTCAAATTCAAAAATAACAACACTTTTTATCACTTCAAATAGATATCACATCGAAATTAACAATAAAACTTAACAACATTTATAAGTACCAACATTCCATAAGAGACATTAATAAAAAACACCATCAACCATTTTACCCAAAAAACTTTAAAACCAAAAACCTAAGGAATAAAATGAACAGTTGAGCCGCGGAGAAATCCACTTAATAAAAACATTATAATGTTATAATTAATTAATTAAGTTTAACGTCTGCTTCAGAACCAAAGGCCAAATCACTGACGTCAAATGGAAATTAAATACAAGGGACTGGAAGAAGCAATCAGAAAGGAAAGTGACTCCAAGAACAGTCATCATATCACCATCGGAGACAAGCTCATGGCTGCAGAAAAGCTACTCCGTGAATACAGTTACTCACTTATATGGTTATGATAATGCACCACCATATAAGGAATGAAAGTCAGCAATGTCTTAAGGACTCTTTACCTTCCAGTAAAAAAAATCTGGATTTAACATTTAGCAGAATATGACAGAAATAACGAATATAACTGAAGTTGTGACAATATGTTTTATATATCATAGATATTAAGAATATCATAGACGACAATGAAATGGTATCGAATACTATATACCGCTGGTGTAGAACCATTCAATACTCTTTAATTCTCTCCGTGTGAAATATGAATCTATGACTTTCAAAGCATATTGTCATAACCCTAGTTATCCCTTAGTGTTTTTTTATCAGTTGTTATCTTTTTATCAAACTGATGGCATCAGCTCCCAGTTTTAGAAACTCTTCTTTCCGCCGTTTGTATTCGTTAAGACGAATGAGAGCGTACCTGAAATAACATTGAAATTTTGTCAAAATCATAGAGAGTGATGGAAAAGTTGTATAAAAATGTAGAGTGAAAATTAATAGTAAAGAGAACCAAAATCAATTAATTACGGTAAGTTCCGAGATATATAAGGATTTCCCCTTTTCGATCATAGCCATAAAAAAATAAACAATTTAAAATGACACCAATTAAAATGGATACAATATTGAAATACCTAAGGAGTAAAAATGTTAAAAATTATAATTTTTCAAAAAAGATCGAAAATGTGGAACCAGTTGATAAATCAAAATTATTGACAAAAAAAATACGACAGATTAAAAATGATTTCCCGAATGTATAGAAAAAATAGTCAAAACAATGATTAACCATCTCAAGTGATAATTTTTAAAGTACAAATATCACATCTATCACTTACTGAGCAAAGTCGAAGTCAATGGTTGAGTTCTGGGCCTGGACCAGGGCCCATGTACCCCAGAAGAGGTGAGAGCAAAGGGACAGCACCGCCACTGCGCCTATCCACCAGTCTAAGGGTCTGGGGGATGCGTTACCTTGGTGGGAGAGGTACCTGTAAAATAATTAACAGCTGTAACTATTAATATGTAATATAGTACCTGTACACCAATTAACAACTGTAACTATTAATATGTAATATAGTACCTGTACACCAATTACCATCTTTAGCAACTGTAATTCAAATTGAAGGTAGTTATACAAAGTAATTAATTAACAATCAGGGAAGGCTTACTAGTGCTTCAGGCTAACCTACCTATTTCGCACCGAATGTAATTATACTATGTAATTTAGACATGGGAATTGCCATTAAAATTATAGTGTCGACACAGGGTCTTCAATGGCAATTGATGTGAAAAGTCTACAAAGATGTGTTAAGATGCTATATAGTTAGCAAGAAGGTTATTAAAATAACACTGTTGAAGATTAGAGCTTTCGAAAAGAAAGATGTTTACTCATCAAACTACAACGTTTGTTATTTTGATAACCATCGTGATAATATGGAAATTAATACTAATAATATATTTCATAATAGAAATTTAGAGAAATAATTCCAATTTCATTTATTCCAGCTTGTTGTATTTACGATTTTTATTACAGGAAATGTAGTTACATACAGAGCTATCTTCAAATTTTCATAAAATATTAAAACATTTTGACAAGTGTTTATATTTTGATAAAGTTCTTCAAATGACTCTGAAAAGTTTTTTTAAATAACTCCAGAGATTAACAGTAACTTCAGTAAGTATTTTTGCAAGTCATTAGGAGGGTACTAGAAGAGATAATTCTTACTCTTTTATCCATAGCTTCTGCAACTCTAAGGTAGGGTACAGATTGTAGTCCACAGTGTCCACACCTGTAAAGAAAGAAGGTAAGTTACGAGTTGACGGACGGTTTCACATTTTCGATCATTATCAAAAATACAACAATTAGCTATTACAATAAAATGATAACTACACAATAATGAAGACTGGTTATCAAAGTGGTTATCTTTCTCACCAGCAAATTCACAGAAGTGGTTAGCAATATCGTACGGCTGGTAGTTTGGTGCCGTGTACTCAAAGTCGATAAATCGCACCTCTTCATTTCCCTCTTGCCACAGCAGGTTAGCGAGGAGGAGGTCGTTGTGACTCAGCACCAGGGGGCACTGCAAGTCAGTCACCACAGCCTCCATCTCTGCATAGGCAGCAGAGAGGGTGGAGGGGGTGAAGTGGGCAGCCTGAGCACTGAGAAGCGCAATGCAATGGGTACAACTTAAGTAAAATGAATAAACTTTCACAGTAGATTAGTGGGACCAAGTGTTTAAGTTTATCAGTGTAATATTCACATAATCTAACCTTGTGTCAGGCATGATATCAAGTTAACTGCTATTAATAAACCCAATTGATTGAAGTCACTCACAGTTTGAGTCTCTCAGCCGTAGAGAAGTCAGAAGGCAGCAGAGCAAGAAAAGCCTTCATCTTGGTGAAGAGGAAAGCCTTGCTGGAGTTGGGCAACATCTGAAACGGGAAGAGAGAATTAGATGACGGGGGCACTCGTAGAGCGCATACCTTACCCACCTATAATGAATGACCTTGACCTTTAACATATTCGCTTCCAAAATATAATCAAATGGTTCCTGAATAATGACCAATCGTACTACCAAATTTCTGGTAATTTGGTTGAACACTTTTTGAGTTATGCGAGTAACAAGATGACAAATAAAAGCCACTTAAAACATAATTTTCCGCATTTTGCAAAAGTAATTAGCATTTAGAATATAAAGTTCATCTCACAGCTAGAGGTTCACAACCATATGTTCACAGGTTCACAACTACGTGTTCACAGGTTCACAACTACTTGTTCACAGGTTCACAACTACTTGTTCACAGGTTCACAACTACTTGTTCACAGGTTCACAACAACGTGTTCACAGGTTCACAACTACGTGTTCACAGGTTCACAACTACGTGTTCACAGGTTCACAACTACGTGTTCACAGGTTCACAACTACGTGTTCACAGGTTCACAACTCACTGGTATGCTGTTTAGCTGTGCCATGTGCTTAGCCACAGCTCTGTACACTTTCTCAGTCCTGACAGTTTCAGTTGTCAGAGGCTCCCCTGGTAGGTAGGAGTAGCAGATACCATTGGCAAAACTGGCAAAGAGGGTGGGGCCGCACCCGTGGGGCTCCAGGTACTGAAGCACAACACACCATTAGTAACACTTTCATAGAAAAGGAAAATGTTCATGTTATAAAGATCAGTACACATTTCATCCTCTTATTGAGAAAATAATAAAAAAGGAATTAGGGTGAGTTACGAATGGTCTTGTAAAGGAACAAAAATATAATAATTAGATAATGTAACTGATGATTTCAAATGGTATCAATGATACCTGCAGGGTTATTTTAATTGGTATCCATGGTACCTGCATGATTATTTTAATTGGTATCCATGATACTTGCGGGTATCATGGATACCAATTAAAATAACCAGTTAAATAACATATTTTTTTCTTACATGACTGAATATGTGTCCATAACTACCCCTACTAGACCAGTAAGAACTAACACTACAAAGGTTCCTCACCTTGATGTAGCTTTTCTCCGCATTCCTGTCTATGAATTGCTCCGTCTTTTCCCCATACACTCTCACGAGCAGCTGACTGTCTCTAGGGACATCCTTGTGGTACACACCCACCAGCTTGTTGGTGATGCCGTCAGTGTAAACCTGGTAACATAGGGTAAAGTGAGATAAACTTTGTAGTAGGTTTATAACGTCTGTTTGCAATGTTTCTAATAACAAAGTAAGAGCATGTCTTCCATTTTATTTAAGGTATGAAAGTTCACTGCCGTAAAGGTCCCCTCCAAGCAATTTTTTTATAGCTTAAATCAACGAGGCTAATGTTTCTTTTCATTTTACTGCAAACCCCATCAAATTTGATAGCATATTCTTAATTTTATATGCTTTTAAAGATTTTTATAATCCAAACTCTACAAAACCTACTTTACTTCCGACTTTCTAATTTTCAGTCTGAAGAAGAAGAATGTACTCCATTTGTTTTGATTGTCAAATAAGTATTTGGTTTAATAAATCCATTTATTATTCGTTTGAAGGTTTAAATTTGGATAAACTTATAGAAACGTATATATACTTTTACAAACAATTAATATCTTAAAAGAAGGCCAAAAACGCATTGTTTGTTTAAAATCTATTATTATCATTATTTTATTCCAGGTTCTGCCACGTCGTCCGGAGGGAGTCAGATATTTCGTGACGAATTCTCTTTAGCTATATCTCTTTAAGTCCTATGGCCTCCAGGTATGCCATGAGTTTCGGAACGTTAAATGTGTCTGAGCTTTCACCCAAGACTGTCTTCAGGGTTACAGGGGTATTTCCATAAAAATTTCTCCTTATTGCCTCGGTACCAGTGCACTCCACCAACAAATGTCTCACAGACACATCCCCCGCACAACGAGAACAGAGAGGAGGATCTTCCCTCTCCATGAGATGTCTGTGGGTGGTCAGTGTATGACCTATTCTAAGGCGACACAGGGTCACCTCATTTCTCCTTGTTCTGTGAGTTGAGGATGGCCAAGTCCTCAAATCCTCTCTGATCTCCCTCAGTTTGTTGTCCACTACGTCTCTCCATTTCTCGCTCCAAGCATCCCTCACGGCTCTCCTCACCAAAGGGTACATGTCCCTACAGGGCAATTTCATACTCAACTTATCTCTCAAATGTGTTGCTCTGTTCGCAGCCTTGTCTGCCAGCTCATTACCGGCGACGCCTATATGGCTGGGAACCCAGCACATCTGTACTATCTTCTGTCCAATATTGAGTTCCATAAGCCAGTTCTGGATTTCACATACGATAGGGTGCGGCGAGTTTATACTTTCAATGGCTGCGAGCGCACTTCTCGAATCCGAACAAATGACAGAGTTATCGATGTTTTCTTCCATGCAGAATTTTAGAGAGTCACGAATCGCCATTAGTTCAGCTGTGAAAATAGAAGAATCATCCGGAATTCGAACAGAAAATGTGCCGTGCTCCGAGGTATATGCATACCCAACTCCGTTTTCTGATTTTGACCCATCAGTGAATATTTTTAAGGTCTGGGGGTGTTTTTCTTCGAGGTGACGATAGAAGCTTATTCTGAGGTGGTGTTCAGACTGTTCCTTCTTTGGTGTCTCGCACAGTTCTCGACAATAAGAAGTATTCAGTCTCCACGGAGGATGCTGGCTTAGCTTATAAGGTGCACAGTTTCCAACGTTAATGTTCAGATCCGCTTGCAGTCTTCTACAACGAGTGCCAAGGGGGGAAAGTTTACCGTCAAATATTCTATCCTCTGTCTCGTCTAAGATAACAGAGGCTGCTGGGGATCTGGGGTTACGCTGCAGACGGGCATAATGTTGGAGACAGAGTTGGTCACGTCTTATATATAATGGGGCTTCTCCAGCCTCCGCATGAAGACTAGCGATAGGAGAGGACCTAAAGGCACCTAGTGCCAGACGAATTCCAGAACTATGTATAGCATCCAGTCTCCTCAATGAGCTCTCAGGTGCATTTCCGTAAAACTGCGACCCATAGTCCATTTTACTCCTTATTAGAGCTCTGTAGAGTCTTAGGAGGGTACATCGGTCTCCTCCCCAAGAGAGGTGTGCTGTTGCCTTCAACGCATTCATGGCTAACAGGCATTTAGTTCTGAGGGACTCAATGTGGTTTTGCCAATTTAATTTTCTGTCAAACGACATCCCTAAGAATTTGACGCACTCTCTGAATTCGATGGCATGGTCTAAGATTCTAACATTAGGTGGAGTGGGGAGTTTTCTTCCTCTGTGGAAAACACATCCCAGGGTTTTCTCAGGGGCCAGCATGAATCCGTTTCTTGTTGCCCAGTTACATATTTTGTTGACGGATCGCTGGAGTAAGCGTTCAGCTGTTGGGGCGTAGGTACATGTGAGGTAAATGGCCAGGTCATCCACATACAGGGTTGCCTGTACTTCGACAGGAAGGTCGTCTGTGACTTTGTTCATTGCTATAAGGAACAAAGTGCAGCTGAGGACACTTCCCTGTGGAACACCTTGCTCCTGGTTGAAGGTGTCTGAAAGGTGGTTGCCCACTTTTACCTGGAATATTCTCTCATTCAGAAAGTTTTGGACAAAGATGCTAAGTGGTCCTCTTATACCATACTCGTGAAGGGACTTCAGGATACCATACCTCCAAGCTGTATCGTAGGCCTTCCTGATGTCAAAGAAAATGGCATAGAGGCTCTTGCCTCTAGCGAACGCAGTACATACGGCAGTCTCAAGTCTGGCGATAGCATCCTCTGTTCCCCTCATACGTCGGAAACCATATTGTACTTCATTTATTAATGAGTTTTCTTCCAGAAGATGCATCAATCTAACGTTAACGATTTTCTCCAGCAATTTACAGATGCTGCTCGTAAGAGTTATTGGTCTGTAGCTTCCTGTATCATTTGGAGGTTTTCCTGGTTTCAAGAAAGGGAGCAAAATTGCTCGAGACCATCTAGAAGGGAAAATACCCTCTAGCCAGCATTTATTGAATACTCCGAGGAGGAACTGCAGTGTTTCAATTGGAAGGTTCTTAATCATCTGGTAATATACGCCATCATTGCCGCATGCAGTATTCTTAGTTGACATGAGTGCGGCTTGTAGTTCCGGTAGGGATATCTCATCATTGTAAGGCTCCCGGCTTCCTCCTGCAAAATTGAGAAGACGAGACTCTTCTGTCGTCTTTATATTTTGGAATTATGGTGAATAGCTGTCGCTTGCACTGACTTTGGCAAAAGCCTGTCCAAGAAGATTGGCAACCATTTCTGGTTGTAAGATATTGTCAGTGTTAGTCTTGATAACCGGTAAGGGGGCGCTTCTATATTTACCTTGAATCTTTTTGATAGTCTGGAAGACACTGTTTATTGGGGTTGTTGTGGTTATTTTATTGATGTAATCAATCCAGCACTGCTTCCTTGCTCTCCTCTGTACCCGACGGGCATCTGCTCTGGCTTGGTTCAGAAGGACTTTATTCTCCATAGTTGGGCGTCGGTGATATCTACGCTGTGCTATCTTCTTTTCCCGTCTTGTAGTTTTACATTCATCATTCCACCACGGGACAGGAATACGTCCAATGCCTCCAAAGGTGTGGGGGATAGATTCGAGCGCTGCATTGTTTATTGTGTTTTCGAATACATCCAACATATCATTCACATCATCCACACAGTCCACATTCACAACCGCCAGTTGCTTGAAACGTTTCCAGTTTGCACGAGAAAGTGAAGGTCTTTTTATAGTAGGAGCACTTATAGGGGTTAGGTCATCCACTACGATCTGAAAGTGGTCACTTCCAAACTTCTCATTAATGACTCTCCACTCTAGTTTTGGTACAAGTTCCGGTGAGCAGAGGGTGATATCAGGGGATGACGTCTCTCCGGTATTAATATTAAGTCGGGTTCCTGTACCGTCATTCAGAAGACATACACTATTCTGGCTTAAAAGTCTGTCAACTGTTCTACCAACAGGGTTGGTATGGCGGCTGCCCAGGACTGGGTGGTGTCCATTAAGGTCACCCATCACCAGGAAAGGTTCAGGGAGCTGCGTTAGAAGTATCTCAAGGTTCCGAAAGGATAATGTGGTGCCGGGGGATTGATATATATTACAAATTGATAGATGATATGGTAAAGATACCGTTATTGCAACTGCTTGGATTTCTGTATTGAGGTTCAAGGGGGTAAATGGTATATCCTTCCTGGTCAAAATGGCAAGTCCTTGACCAGGTACAGCATTAGGTGGATTATTATGAGTAATGTGGTAGTTTCTTGGTGGTTTGAGAATACGGCCCCCATGCATAGTCTCCTGGAGGCAGACGGTGCTGGGGTTTACGTCCATCAGACTTGTGATAAGGTCTTCATAATTACTGTAGTAGCCTCTGATGTTCCATTGAATAAACTTGTGATGGATTTGTTCAGTACTCATATTTTACTTCTTGTAGGGTATTTTGAATTTTACGCGGTCTGTTGATGATGAAGATGGTTTGCTTTCAGTTAGGGGTTTTAATATCTTTAGGTTTCTATTAAGTGATGAGTTGGAGCTATCGGATGACTTCCGCTCTTTGCTTCTATCTCTGTGTCGCTCAGATGAGGTATGGCGACCATATGGTTTTGATATTTCATTGTTCTGGAAGAAGTTTCCTGTGTGGAACTGAGAAGTTGTTGATCTGCTGGGACGTTGGGGGAGGGGAAAGCTAGCTATTTTGGAAGGGGAATGGGATGGAGAGTTGGCAGGGGTGGGTGTTGTGGACGGGAGGGAGGGAGATGATGGGAGGGAGGGAAGTGGGAGGGAGGGAAGTGGGAGGGAGGGAGGTGGGAGGGAAGGAGGTGGGAGGGGGTTCATGGTTGGGGGTGGATTTGGCCGAATAGGGAGTTCATGTTGGCATGATCTTTTCCTGTCCATTAATTCTGGTGAGCTTTCATGCTGTCTTTTTCTCATGTGTGAATCTTCTTCGTTTTCTTTGTCTTCAGTCCTTGTAGGGGGGAGAGGGTTTGTGTCTGGGTTAGATAGTGCTTGGAATCTATTAAAAGTCTCTGTGAAGTTTGCAGAGCCTCTATTTTGACGTTCCCCTCTGTGAGGGTTTAGATTTATGATTGATTGTTTGGTTATCTGGTTGGTTGTTTGGAAATGGGGTATTGTTCGTTGGGCCGTGGTAGGTCTTGCACCACTAGGTCTCTGTGATTGGTTCGGAAGTTGGCTAGGCTGTTGAACTGCATCGGAGTACAGTCTTCGTGGGCGAATATACCTTTCTGAAACAGCAGCCTTAGCTTCTTTGAAGGTGATGTTTTCTCGGATTTGGGTGGCAATTATCTCTTCTTCATATCTATATGTTGGGCAATCAGTAGCGTAGGCAGGGTGATCACCACTGCAATTTATGCATTTTGAATTGTTTTCGCATTCTCCGTGCGCACGGGACCCGCAATTACCGCACAGGGGCTCCTCTGCGCGGCAATTCACAGCTCCATGTCCAAACCTTTGACATTTGAAGCATCGTCGAGGTCGTGGGATATATTGTCTGACTCGACAATTAGTCCATCCAATTTGTACATTTTCAGGAAGTTTAAGAGTATTAAATGTAACTATATATAGAGGAAGGGGTATGGTATTATTGTTGCCAGTTCGTTTTTTCATTTGGTAGACGTCGGTAGCTTTAAATCTGGAGAGTGCTTCGGTTAGTTCTTGTTCTGTAAAGCCTGGGAGGTTATCGAATCTAATTATTCCTTTTGATTTGTTCATGGAGTCATTTAGTTCTATGACAACAGGAACTCCTGCTAATTGATTGATGTTTTGGATCTTTTCTGATTGTTGTCGGTTAATGACCTGTACAAGAATTGTCCCTTTACGGGTTTCTACTATTGATTTTGGTTCGCCATTGATGGTACTAACTAGCTCGGCATGGGCTTTTATAGTGTTTATTTTTGACAAATTTGTGTTCTCTGGTGATTTAATAATAAAATTCTTGGGGTACTCTATGTCATTAGTTTGCTCTGATTCACTGTTGCCTCTTGTTCTCAGGATCAATTGTCCTCTTCTTCGCTTTCTTCCACCTCTACCAGCTTGATGGGGGAGGCGTGGCATGAAAGGTTCCATGGTGAACATGGTGGTAGGTCCAGAGACGGTATCAGATGGGTGGTCAGTCGTTATCGGGGTGTCGCTCGATCGGACCGGGAGATTGTTAGCACCCCCTTGCCCCCCACTCAGCGACGACTGGAGGGGCTGCCCGGGACTGGGGGCCGTGGCCATGGTTGTAAAGTTCATATTGATAGTACCTTTATCAGGGGGATTTTTGATAAGGTTACCTTCCTTAGAGGGTTTTATGTCAGAGTTTTCCTTCTCCTAGCCTTTCCAGTTTATAGGTGGGACCTACAAGGCAGCAGGTTGTTTTATATCGGAGTTTCCTTCTCCTAGCCTTTCCAACAATAGGTGGGACCTACAAGGCAGCAGGCGGTTTTATATCGGAGTTTCCTTCTCCTAGCCTTTCCAACAATAGGTGGGACCTACAAGGCAGCAGGCGGTTTTTGTCAGAGTTTTCCTTCTCTTAGGCAGGGCCTCACGCTTAACGGCCGCTATGCCGGATAACGTATCCCCGTGGACTCACGACTGTTATCATTACCGGACAGTACGGTCCGCCGCTGCTTATTCAATATATTCGCAGCTAACCTACATATCTGCAGGCCGTTCGGCTATCCGCCACCTGCCGAGGCGCTCCACAGTAGTTGTCAGCTACCCACCTTCCGTCGTAAGAATAAGAAAGCTTAAAGTTACCTTGAAACTAAACTTAATCCTAAAAGTTTCCGGCAGCCTGTTTGCACAGGTAGGAGTTGTTTAAAATCTAGATTTGAAATCAAAACAAAGAGTGTACAATCTTCTTTCTCGGCGTCAGGTTGGAGATTCGCTCAATTGTTGCTCACTGAGTATAAAAAAAACTTTAAAAGCAAACAATAAAATATATACTGAGCCGAATTGTTCGCGGTTTGCAGAATAATGACCGTAGACCTTAGTTCTATAATATTATGTTATAAACTCCTTTTTTCCCCGGAGCCTGGAGAGGACCTTTAGAAGCGGCGTTGAGAAACACAAGTGTGGACTAAATGCTCCCTTGCTTTATCGAATGGATCGAAACGTGACAGGTGGAGTATTGGACTATGGGTACAGTACCTTATAGAGCAGCTCCTCACTTTTCCAGTTCTTCTTGACAGTACACACTACTTTGGCGGCTCCACTACAGAGTGTCTCTTTGGAAGAGCCATCCACACTAATATTAGGCAATTCTAAGCAGCAGTCACGCATCTTACTTTGGTAAGCTACAACTGCAATTGAATATCTAAAGGTGAAACTGAAAGGAGATCAATGGACATTTAATAATATTTTATTGAGTTGAAGAAAGTGCAGTCAGTACATCACGAGTATATTACAATGAAATATAAGGAATGTAGATTACAATATTCATACACTATAGAAAAAATAAAGAAATTCAAGCCCATTTGAAGTTCGATGAAAACTGTTTGGGGTAACAAAAAAATAATAATTAACTTTATTTTTTTTTAAGGATTAATATCCTTAAATAATGATTAATATCCTTAAGTAATGATTAATATCCTTAAGTAATGATTAATATCCTTAAGTAATGATTAATATCCTTAAGTAATGATTAATATCCTTAAGTAATGATTAATATCCTTAAGTAATGATTAATATCCTTACTTTTCCTAACATTTTACCAAATTCTAATTAATATGATCAAATTGTTTACTAATATAAAACCTGATGTGTTTTTGAGTGTAAACTGTTTTATTCAATACAACTTTTTATTAATATAATATTAAATTGCATACAAGATTATCAAAGCACTTAGTCGGCAGCGTAACAGAACTGCATAAAGCAACCCTCGCCAGTACACATCCTCTCTCTACCACTCCTGATGGAACACTGAACGTTTTTTCTTCCATCAGCCGATATAATGTTAGTTCACGCTTTCAGCTGATGACTGATACGTTATCTATGTGTGAAAAAATGCACCCATGGAATTATACCATTAAGGATACGTTGCAGTGCTTTTCAGTGAAAAACTTTGTACAAAATAAGAAATTTAACTATAATGGTTTTCGCATTGTTTCCTCAGACATTTGTAAAGGGCCGTACACACGTAGGGTTTTTTAAGTCTTTCCACCAGAGTTTTTGCTAAGCTCCTCCTACTTTTTCCACAAGAATATAAGAAAAAACGACATAGCTATTAGTTATTTTAGTGTACCTGTAGGTATCATGGATACCAACTGAAATAAATATTAATTATAATTTATAGCGTATTTTCTTATATTCTCGTGGAAAAAGTAGGAGGAGCTTAGCAAAAAGTCTGGTGGAAAGACTTAAAAAACCCTACGTGTGTACGGCCCTTAAGATGAATTGAGATGTTCTCTTTTTAATGTTACAAGAAAGTACCTTGTGTAAAACTTTTTGGCAACCTACGAGTCGTATGAAATAGGGTTGTATCAAGTTATCCAGTCGACGAGGTAAATTAATACAGAACACTTTTCAAAATTATCGCCACAGATGGATGGAATAACAATTCTTATTAAAACTTACATAAATCGATTGCCAAGAAGCAGAATGGAAAGAAAAGAAAATATAAACTGTGAAAATTTATTAATAACCGTTCGTGGCGATATTTAATTATACAGTCTATCCCTACTCAGAATTCTGCCTCAAAACTAAAGATCAACTCACTAACGGATAAAGAAACTAAATACAAGGAACTTTAATGAAATAGTAAATACAAAAAGAGGTTCTGCGATGAAAGTAATATAAACAATAGTCACAGTACTCCTTGATGCAGAAAAGCTACTCCGTGAACACAGTCGTTTACAAGACACTGCTGGCTGCACTCACAGATGAAAGAGGAAAATGAAGACTACGAGTCTACCTACCACAAAATCTAAGAGGAAAATGAAAATGTGATAGAAAACGAAGACTTCTTGACTACTTGTCTACCTAATACAAAATCTAAGACCTCGTGGTTGAAGAGCATAACCCTAGCGCTATCCTCTAAAACTGCAAGTAGCGTTAAAAAATGATAAACATGGTAGAAATGAAAAAGACAATCCATAATCCAATTTACAACAGTTCGGGGCTCAACAGACACACACCACTCCACGATACAGTGTCTGCTTCAGACAGCTTCAGGATAGAGCCCCTGGGGGCAATACATACATCTCATTGAATAGAGTCATTTCAATGAAATGAGCTATTTCGAACAGTTAGCTAACTAAGGGGTCGTCTCTGTACTCAGAATGTGAGCATGAACCTATATGACTGGGGAGAAAATTCTGATTGACCAACCATGACTATGTCAACACTCACTTTGTAGTACTGTGACGTTAGCCTACAGATAAAGGCTTACTTAAAAATATAATCAAGCCAAGCCTTCAGATAAAGGCCTAGTTCAACTCAGGACTCGTGGGGACGTGACTTCCCAGTACCTTTTACGGCACTCCTTGCGGGGATAATAAAGACCACTCTGATACAATCCAATATATTATCACAGTCACAGCCATAGGTTACAGGGGTGAATACTCAAATACCGACACGACACAAGCTTATAGTCTGGTCTATATTGGACTTATTAATACTAATGGGTCATTTGTACAATACTAGTGGGTCATTTGTACATTACTAGTGGGTCATTTGTACAATACTAGTGGGTCATTTGTACAATACTAGTGGGTCAACTGTACAATACTAGTGGGTCAACTGTACAATACTAGTGGGTCAACTGTACAATACTAGTGGGTCAACTGTACAATACTAGTGGGTCAACTGTACAATACTAGTGGGTCAACTGTACAATACTAGTGGGTCAACTGTACAATACTAGTGGGTCAACTGTACATTAAAATACTAGTGAGTCAACTGTACATTAAAATACTAGTGGGTCAACTGTACATTACAATATTAACGGGTCAACTGTACATTAAAATACTAGTGGGTCAACTGTACAATACTGATTGGTCAACTGTACAATACTAGTGAGATGATTGTACAGTCTGTACTCAAGTAGCTACCATTAGTTTGTACTTTAGGTTATCTAATAGGAATTATCACACACAGCTTAGAAATGTAATGCTACAGTTTAAACTGATAAAAAGTAGGGGTTTAACGTCTGCTTCGGAAGCAAAAGCCTTATCGCTGATGTCAATAATAATTTAATAAAAGGGACTGGAAGAAGCAGTCAGATAGGAAAGTGGCTCCATTAACAAAGTCACGTACCACCAGTCTGTGATAAGCTCATGAAAGCAGAAAAGCTACTCCGTGAATAATTACAAAAGGGACCCCTATGAGCCTTCATAACATAAAAATCTAATACCTCGTAGTTGAAGAGAATAACACTGGCGCTATTCTCTAGAACTGGAAGTAGCGTTGAAAATATTATAAAAATAGAAAAAAATACATGATCCAAATTACAACAGTTCAGGGACCGAACCATTTGGGTATGTTTGGATTGAAAATGAGATGAAGAGTGAAGTGATTGAAAACCTTAAGATTGAAATGGCACACTAGTCATTATCACAAAAAATGATCCTTTAAATACACTGAAAATAACACTAGGGTAAGTTTGTGTTTTTCCACAATTGGTATCCATGATACCTGCAAGCATCATGGATACCAAATCAATTAAATTGAATAATAATTATTATATACTTTTTTCTTAATGATCGAAGAAGTGGAACCGAGTACTAGCGAGTACATTTAACAAGTTAGTGTTAAAGGGATTGAGTGGTGTCGGACTTCCTGAGAGACTGCGGACTGAGGTTTTTATTCTCTAGAATTTCCACCACCAACTCCATCTCCTTGCACTTGTAGTTGTACTCCTCCATTAGAGACTTCACCACTCCAACGGACTGAAAAGAAAGAAGAGTTAGATGAGGTGAATTTTAGGAGGCAACAGTTGTAGATAGAAGTTAAGCAAAACATTAAAAGCTATATATAACATGATTTCATAGAGCATTAGTCACTGAGCCTGAATAATAATATCAACACAATTATTAGGTAGCTAGCAATAGGCATACCATACTATAGTACTATACCATTAACAGGCATACCATACTATAGTACTATACCATAAATAGGCATACCATACTATACCATTAACAGGCATACCATACTATAGTACTATACCATTAACAGGCATACCATACTATAGTACTATACTATAAATATGCATACTATACTAGAGTTTACAGTGAATTGAACTCCCGCCATTCAAATGAATAGCAATCAATTGACTGTGAATTCAATGACCCCCACCAATAATATAGGACTGCATAGCTAGTACAGCTACTAATCAATTTCTAGACAATGAAAAAAAAGTTTTCCAAGACAATGTAAAAAAAGTTTCCCAAGACAATGTAAAAAAGTTTCCCAAGACAATGTAAAAAAAGTTTCCCAAGACAATGTAAAAAAGTTTCCCAAGACAATGTAAAAAAGTTTCCCAAGACAATGTAAAAAAGTTTCCCAAGACAATGTAAAATTTTTTTCCAAGACAACGAAAAAAAAGTTTCCCAAGACAATGTAAAAAATTTTTCCAAGACAATGTTCTCACCCCAATAAACGAAGGAACTCTATTAACTTTTTGCTTATTCCCTTTAGCCACTATAACCAGTTTGTGGTTCCTGAGGTTTCCAGGTCTCTGGTGGTGAAAGTTGAAAGAGTGTCTGCGGCTGGCTTTCTTTGAGAAGATGTTACTCGTATTTGTATACTCGCAGAGCTCGTCATAATAACCTCTAGCTGTTTTTTGGAGCAGTTCCTGTGCCTGTTCAGTCGAACCTCCATCTTTCTTCAGTGTCCCTAAAGAAAAAAATGGTAATACACAATTAGTTTATATAATAGTGATATATCTAAATATAAAGTAGGTAGCTAAAATACAATAATACCTGCTATCACCTGCTACTGTTATGCTATGCATAACAGTATCGGTGATCTACAGCAATTTGAGTAGAGGTACCTAGTTTATTTTAAACGTGATATCAAATAGCTAATTGAACTAAATAGAACAACTCACCTAATTTCAGAATGAGAATTATTGAAACATGATTGGCAGCGACAGCTCTGTCTCGAGGTGTAACAAATCTAGAGTCTTTGGCATCTATATCAGCAGAGTAGTCAACCAAAATTCTGAAACAAAAACAGTAGTTATTAACTCGAGTTATTTACACTTATGACTTGTAATTAACTAAAAATTCACTAGGGAAAATTGCTCATTTTCGATCCAATTACAAAAAATATTAAATCTTTCATATATTTCTTCTTATATGATCGAAAATGTGGAACTGTTTGATAACATGGTATTCACCATATAGCTATAGTATTTAATTTAAAATTGAAAACTACTTATTTCTACTAAATAAGTAGAAAATTATTTTAAATAAGGTAGCTAATTGGGATGAACTCAACCTCCATTTTCCTCTTTTTTAGCACTAGGGGTACAGAGCTGTACTTACTTTGCCAGCTGTGCATATCCTTTACTACAAACAATATGCAGTGCAGAGTCTCCATTCTCATCTCTATCATTAGCAAGGTCAGGATTTTTCTTGAGGTAGTGAAGCACCATCTCCACATTGTTAACATGTACAACTCCGAAGAACTTCTCCCTCTCTGGAAAAGAAGAATGCATTTATTGAATCATATTATTGATTTCACTTGGTGAACTGTTTACTTCAGTAACAAATGTTACATTTATGTATCAAAGCCATTCGAAACATGTTCAAAAGATGGAGCTTTGTGACAGCTATCTGGATATTCAAATTTCTCAATATGATTTTAATATATATTTGAATGTGTAAGGTTAATCTACCTTTGCGAGGAGTCTCTATAACTAAAAATCCGTATGTTGATTCATTTAAAGCTTACCTCTTTTTTTTAGATGCATAGGTAACGTTATTCTCCTGGAATCCATTTCTCTGTCAGTACTTTCACCATCTGTTAATGGAAACAATGCTATCAATTATTTAGCTAGTAGAAGATTTAGCATCTGTTTCAGAACTAAAAATTATCACTGACGTCAAAAAAAAAATTAAATACAAGGGACACAAAAAAAAAGTTCCAACAAAGAAAAGAGGTAACATGACAGTCCCCTGCCACCAGTCTGTGACGAGCTCATGGATGCAGAAAAGCTACTCCGTGAATTCAGTCACATACCAAGGAATGTGACGAAAAGGGACGCAAACACTGGTGACTGCACTCACAAATGGAAGAGGGAAATGAAGAAGTGATAGTTAATGAAGCCTACGAGTCTACCAAACACAAAATATAAGAGGAAAATGAAGAAGTGATAGTTAATGAAGCCTACAAGTCTACCTAAAACAAAATATAAGAGGAAAATGAAGAGGTGAGAACAGTGGTTACTCAAATGGAAAATTCCTCTTTAACAAGCCAAAAATCAATAAAAAAAAATACATTTTATGACTTGACTATCAGTCAAATGCTCTACCAAGATGCAGAGTAAAATAATTGAATAGAATTGAACTTACCTTTATGAGGCGATCTACTTCTGTCTCTCCTCTCATTTAGGGAAAGCTTTTGTAGGTCTCTGGCCAAGGCAGGAGTTTGAGTTAGGGATGAGAAGATGTTGAGATTTGAAGAAAAACCTTGAAGTTGGAGAAGAAAGATAAAATTATAGCTAGGTACTCAAAGGGAAAGTCATTTCTCTTTCAAAAGCCAAATAAAATAAATTTTTATGTCATATCCTTGTAGCTAGCAAATGTAGTGTTTGGAAAATTGCCAAAACCAGAAAACTGAAAGTCACTTATTTCATTTGAGTATTTTTCAAAAATATTTTCAAATTTAATTCAATTAAATGAAATGAAACCATGTAAACACGTAATGCAGTTTGTTGAATCAGCTATTTTGTTGTAGCTACTACACACTTCATGATTGTTTAATGACCTTGCTGAGAGTTTTGTGAAGCGGCACACCCCCTAATATACACACATTGGATGCTATATCATAAATTTTAAAAATGAAACTGTTTAGACTTTAGAGCAAAATAATGTTTCAAAAAGAGACTGGCAATTCCCCACATACCATCAAATGCTTCACCAAGCTACAGACAAAATAATTGAATAGAATTGTACTAACCTTGAGGTGATCTACTTCTGTCTGTTGTCTCATTTATGTTAAGGCTTTGTAAATCTCTGGCCAAGACGGGAGGTTGGGAAGTGAAGAAGTTAAAATCTAATCTGGCTTGTGTGCTGCTGTTCAGTTGGGGGATCTTTGTCAGATCAACATAACTGGAAGGTCTGTGTAAAAAGTCAAATGATTAACATCAGATATACAAGTTTGGGATTTAAATAGCAACAAAAGTTAAATTAAGCTTTTTTTGAATATTTTGTACCCGCAGGAGAGCTCATTTTTATAATACTACAACTGAAAGGTTAAATTCTAGCATAATTCTTATGTATACTTTTCAACAAAGAATATTTTTAATGCAGTAGTATAGTATTTTTTTCATTTCTAGATAATGATATTATAAGCAGTTATTGAATGATTTAAATGTGACAGTGACAAAACGTACACATTTGGATGGTGAGCATCTGAATAATGCTTCATCTTCACGTGTTAATCATGTTGAATAGGTATATTTTAATTATAAAGGGATATATTCAATAGAAATATCATAGTTATTGCCATTTAAAACAGGTAATTCTATTAACCCCTTAGCGGACAAGTATCACTCGAGTGATACACCATTATTTTTAGTTCATTATTTTTTAGCATGTTTTTCTACCATGATATTGTATTAATAAACCACAGACAATAACAGACATTGTTGTCATTCAAATAATCGATAAAAAATACAATAGAAAGATCATTTAAAAAAAATACATATCTTTTAATTTTTTTTAAAGAAATCCACAAGAATAAAAATATCTTGAAAAGTGTTAAACTATGACCTACTAACAATTTTGAACAATCTGAGGAGTTTATCGGCAAGCGCCCGCTAAAGGGTTAATAAGGAGAGCTCTCCTGTAACTACAAAATTTCACCATACTTTATATTTTACATCTCAAACTTACCTTTCTGCAGGACCTATGAAGTTTCTTCTTAAGGAAGTAGCCATTTTTGAAAGTTTTTTATTGAATGGGAGAGGGAATATGAATAAAAAAAGGGATCTGAAATGTACAAAAAAATAAATAAATGAAAGAACAATACATAGCTAATTAATGAAAAAAGAATCAAATTTATGAATTCTATATTGAAACTTCAAGTTTAGGATACACAACAAAGTCGATTTTTTTCTATTTAGAAAAAAAAACAGTTCGCAGAATATGGGAGATATTTGGGATATTCTCTATGAACAATTTTGAATTCATTCCTAAATTTACATTAATTTTACAGAGAACAGAATAAGAGATCTCTACAAACACTTTATCAGTTTCTGCAGACTGCTGAAAAAATATCCAATTTTTTTTTATTGAGTATCTGACACATCATACCAATCTGAGTTTAAAGACAAGAGAAACAATTTAATTTAAGGTTATTGAACTAATCTTTGGATTCTATTTCAGGTATTCTCCAAGTGAAAATCAGAATATCTAATTTTATGAAAATTGGGTTAAATTGCAATATTAACAATGTATAGCTATGGTAGGGCCATGTTTCAAAGAGTGGCAGGAAAGTTGCCAGTTTAGTGAGAAAACGGATACAGGTCACCACATTTAAGATACTTTAAAGGAGAATTTTGACTTCCTAGTGAAGATTTTAAACTTGGAAACATCATTATGCTGTATGTCTGACTCCTCCATTTTCCAGGCAGAGATATTGGCGATCACTCTGGCAGCAGAGAGACTGACCAGCATCATCTCCGGATAACATGATGTAGAGAGAGTTATTATATACTCACTTACTCAGATAGCCAAGCGGCAATCAAAGCCGTGGTTAGTTTGAGGACCAGGAGCCAAACGGTAAACCGATGTGTAAACGCCCTGAACTCTCTGGGGCAGCTGGTTGACGTCGCTCTTCAGTAGGTTAAGGCTCACGTTGGTACCATTGGTAACAAAACCGCCGATTTCCTAGCGATGAAAGCAGCTAAGACATCATGTGAAGAACCTGAACCCTTTCTACCAGTGCCATATAGTGCATGTAAACTTTCAGTTTACCGGTGGATTGCGGATAATTCCAGAAGAAGATGGGCCAACCTATCTTCTTGTAGACAGACCAAAGAGCTCTTTGAGCAGCCTCTGGATAGGAGAGGCTGTCTAAGACTCTTGTTATTGACCCGAAGGAAACTTAGTCTTACCCTGTAAATTTTAACAGGGCATGGAAACTTTGGATCCCATAACAGGATTACTGGAAAATGGACCAATGACACTTACCGACGGTGAGGTCTTGCCCCAGAGACAAGGACTCGTATTGTTGAAGAATGCCTTTCTTATCACAGGACTAGGGACTCTACTCTGGATGGATTTCTAACGGACCTCCTCAGAATTACCAGGACTCTCAGCTTCTCACATCTTTCTACCTTTCTTGAGAGAATTGGGAGGCTGGAGGATTTCAACGACTAGTCTCTAGATCGGTTCAATGGGGATATAGTACAAATGGGCTGCGGCTTGAGTGCTCACCTGCTTTCACAACGGTGAGCGGGGATCCTCTCATTATTAATAATGATAATAACCATACAATGATATTTTGAAGAGAATTTATGATAATTTGATCAATTTCGAGAGAAATTTGAGTATTTTTACAGAGAGCTGGAGAGACAAATGGAGAGCTTATGATTTATACAGTATGGGCCACAAAAATGTTTCCACTTTTTCAATGGACAAAAAACTGTATCTTAGTCTCTTTTTCTCCGCCTCCTATTGTACTATTAACTGGTAAAAACTATTTTTAACTGATGGACATAGTTTAAAAACAGGTAGGCAAAGAGCGAGGGTGACTATTTTTGTCATTGCTCAAAGGTTATTCTTAGAGCTAACTCTGTGATTTTATTTGCAAAAAGGCAGTGAATGAAAAAGGAAAAAAAATATAATGGTAGACAGTTTAATACAAGGAGTTTACACTTCTTCCTTAGAAACTATTTGGAAATAGAACAACTTCAGTTACATTTTGATCTCATCGAAGTTTTCACTATGAATATTCGTTCTTTGCTTGTTCATAGCATGGTTAAGGCTCGCTTCACAATTGCATTTTTAACAGCGCGGATAAAAGCTCTTCTTAAAATGTGTTCACACATGCGTTTTTTTATCGCTGAAGTAAAAATTTAATGTGATTTTTCCATCATCGATGAAAAAAGTGCAAGTGTAAACACATTTTAAGAAGAGCTTTTTTACGCAGTGTTAAAAATGCAAGTGTGAAGCAGGCGATAAAACCATGCAATAAACAAGCGAAGAACGAATATTCAGAGTAGAAACTTCAATGTGATTAAAATGTCACTGAAGTTGTTCTAATTCAAAATAGTTTCCAATGAAGAAGAGTCAGCACCCTGTATTAAATTTTCTACCATTATCATTTTTTTCCATTATTCACTGTCTTTTAGCAAGTAAAATAGCTCTAAGAATAACCTTCACGCAATGACAAAAATAGTCACCCTCACTCTTTGCTTACCTGTTCTTAAACTATGTTCATCAGTTAAAAAATAGTTTTCACCAGTTAATAGTACAATAAGAGGCGGAGAAAAAGAGACTTAAGATACAGTTTTTTCGTCCAATGGTTAACGATTTATAAGCATTTGAAAAAGCGGAAACATCTTTGTGGCCCATACTGTACTACCAATTTTAATTGGCTCTCCAGTCTTCCAGAATCCAGATTAACTTCACAAATTCACCTCTTATTTAGACTGGTCTGACAGACTGACTGGGGAACAGGGAAGTTGAAACTGCGAACATTATCCGAACATATGAATTACTGGTAACACATCATTACACATGAATTAGCTAACACAAAATGAAAACAATTAGATCTATTTGAGCTTTCAATGTTTTACTTAACTCCTATCTACAATCTTTGGAGAGAAATTGCTCCAAAAATTAAATATCTGGAGACTTATTGTGCATGCTTTGCAGACAGCCACATGCATGATGCATCTGACATTAATACTATACATAAAGTTTAAATCTTAATGATGTTTCCAGAGTATAAAATCTTCATTAGGTCTGATTAGGAAGTCAAAATTCTCCTTTGAACTTTGAAGTATCTTAAAGACTTAAATGTAACAACCTGGATCCATTTTATTTAATCACTAAACAGGCAACTTTCCTACCAGACTTTGAACCATGGTAATGATCCATGTTACAATGTAAAGGGTTCAAAACTATCAGGACAGTTACACTCCCTATAGTTTTGTACTATACTCATACTAAACACCTAGTAGGATGAAACTTTACAACACATATGGAATGAACAGAAACTTGTTCATCAATAGATTACAGCTGACTGACTAAGGTTATTGAAAGTCTAATAAACATAGTGCATAGATCTATCTGTTACGCTGTCATAAATAGGAGTGATATATTAAAGTAATTAAACCATGATGATGTAAGTGTTTATTTGTTACGATCGTTAATTAATTGATTATAGCTTGTTAACATGATTATTTATAGTTGAGTGATAATATATTTTAAATGTTTTCTTTATTTCGGTTTATTTCATTTGTGTTTTTTTTATATTACAGCTGGTCCCCTTTTCATGACTATGGCCTATCCTGTTTATAACCCTTCCCCTATCTTGCTAACCCAATTAGCATTACCATACCATACCCTCCACTTTCACAAAGAAATAATAGTTATTCTTTATTAGTCATTATCTATAGTTCCAATAAATAGCAACAGTCAAACACTTTTATTAACCCCCTTTCATACGTGAGATCTCAGTGTATCCATCAAGAAATTAGATAGAAATAGAATCACAGTAACTAACTAATCAATCACAATATAAGGCCCAGTCTGAAAAGAAGGCCTCCTCAGACCCAGGATTTTTTCCAGAAATTGGGATTTGGGCACAGGAATTAAATAGGACTTGGCGCAGGATTAATCCAGAAATCCTGCTGTACTTTTCAGACTGGTATAGGGCCAATAGAAGAATTAGAACCTGGGTTACACTGATTTCCCACCACCACAAAGTATGTCAGTTAAAGCCAATTAAATTTAATTGGCTTAGGTAGATTTTAAATTTCAAAAGGTCAAAACTCAGACAGGGAGTTTGGAGGGAAAATTCATCAAAACAACTTAACAAGATCTTGGTGACTATTTTCTAATTAATTCCTATGTTTACATGTTATTATTGGAGACATATTGAAGAAATTTGGCCATTTTGGAGACAAATTTGAAATTTTTTGGAGACCAATTGTCCTGAAATATGAAATCTTGGTGACAGATTTGACACACTTTGCAGACTGGATATAAATCATTAATAAATTCCGTGGTTGATTATTCATGACTCAATCATGAGTAACTCTGTTACCAAGTAAAATAGTATCCAGTCTGCAGAATATGGGAGATATTTGGGATATTCTCTCCGAATAATTTAGAATTAAATCCTATATTTACATTAATTTTGCTACAAACACTTCTGAATTAATCCCTATATTTACATTAATTTTGCTACGAACAGAATAAGAGATCTCTACGAACACTCTACCAGTTTCAGCAGACTGGAATAGTATGTTTCCTAAACTCACCATTTGTCTCTCCAGCTCTCTCCAAAATTCAACAAATTCTCTCCAAAATGATCAAATTTTGATAAATTCTCTCCAAAATAACATTGTAGCATAGGAGAAAAATAGATAAAACTCGCCATTTGCAATTGAAGGGCTCAAAATAACTGTCACAAACTCGCCATTAAAATGGCGAGTTTGGACATGCTTTATTACTTGGCCGGAGTCTGTTAGAATAATAGAATTTGTGTTTTCCACTCTGGTTCGCAACTTCTCAGTCAGTTCTAGAGTGACTAGACGAGTAGACCTACTTGGAACCCAGATTGCATTAGTTGTTGTCTAAGAGCCGCCATTTCACCAACAGGTTATTTGAAGAGCCGTGGGATATCATATCTGAGCCGTGGGATAAAAAATGCGAGCTGTGGGTTAAAAAATGCGAGCCGTGGGATAAAAAATGCAAGTCCTGGGATAAAAAATGTGAGCTGTGGGCGAGTTTGTGACAGTTATTTTGAGCCCTTAAATTGCAAATGGCGGGTTTTATCTATTTTTCTCCTATGCTACAATGTTATTTTGGAGAGAATTTATGAAAATTTGATCATTTTGGAGAGAATTTGTTGAATTTTGGAGAGAGCTGGAGAGACAAATGGCAAGTTTACGAGACATACTACTTTACTTGGTTACTACCTAGATTTAGTTACTTATTAAAAGACCAGGGATATTTGATCAAGTGAAAATTCACATTTGATGAGCCGCAAAGTTTTGAAACTCTATATAAATGTCTTTTAGAAGACCGCGAGTTTCGAAAAAAATTCACAAAGAATGCAATCTGGCTTGGAACTTGCCACTACAAAGTTTCAAACTTGATCAAGAAATAAATTCCTACTCTAATGATAAATTTTAGATAAATTTATTAAATTGAATTGATATCTATTTGATAATATACCTAAATAAATCATATATGATTTATGAATACAAGACAGAATAGTGAATACCTAGTAAGTAGTAGGCTAGGCTAGTGGAGTCATTGGAGTGAAACTGCTTAATTTCATAATTACTTAAATTGTGTTTTAATAGCTAACTAACTTCTACCTTACCTGTCAGATATTGAATGAAGTAGCTAGGCAGGTATAGCCTAGATATTACTAACTTTTTACCTGGCTGTTGGCTGTTAATTGTTATCTTATGATTCAGCATACAATGGTACGTACAATTATTATTAAGCATATACCTAAGCATGGTTAAGCATAGTAAATTTATTGCATTTATTTAGGCATAAATGAACCTATTTCGTCACAAACTTACTCATCTGATAAATTTAAATCAACTTAAGCTAGTACAATTTTAAAAAGGTCCATTATGATTCTACAAGGAAAATATTTATAAAATGTACATCACAGGTTGTTGGTCCTCTCATAGTCCATGCCTCAGTATTGATTTGATACAAGCACAGGTTTCATTTACAAATTTCTTTATTAACCAAAGAAAAAACGTTAAAAATTGAACAATCTCAATATTTACACAACTTACACGCCAATGGACCTTTCTCACAATTACGCAAATAACTAAAATACGGAAAAAGAATTATTCGCACAGCACACCCATAGTAAACAGAATAGTATAGTACCCCAGGTATTATTCAAATTTATTCTGGGTAGGCTGTGACGTCATGTATGTAAACAAGAGGTCACGTCATAGTAAACAGAATTGCTGTGGGTCACGTGGAATAGAGAATTAAGAGGGCGGCCAACGCGACCGATCTGACTAATGATCTTGAATAAATCGTCATCTTCAAGACTAAAAATTTGTTACTATTTTGGGTGTAAAAAGACCAGTAGCAATTTCATCAACAGTCATTTTTTAATTTTCGTCCGTATGACTATAAAGATTGGATAATAACATGCGGTAATGTGGAATTTAAAAAAATATCACCGAAAACGTTATTTAACAAAAGTTGGGTGTGTTGCAGCCATCTTTAGTGTTTGTACTGTACGTACGAACGTACGCACCATTGTTGGCATGTGACGTCACAGCCTACCGGGACACGCGTAATATCCCCCCTATAGCTTTGGGATACTATATATTCTCTGTACTGTGGCACACCACTGCCTAAAATATGAAAAAAAAAGGATTTTACACTCTATGGAAACTTGGCCAATTACCCTACCATCGGACACGTGTCTATTTTCGAACTCTTCAAACATTATTTGTAAAAATAATATTTTAAAAGCTAAAGCAAAACTTACCAAATGAAACATTATTACAATAAAACTTTTAATTTAAGCTCCAAATGAAAATAACTATATAAAACCTACAAACATAACAATGTTGGGCCAACGTTGACCCAATTCAGAAAGAAACTCTGGTCCAACGCTGTCATGCTGGTCTCGGTGTGATGGGCAGCAAAGGCCCTGAGCAGTATATAACCACGTATAAACGACTTATTAATTGGTACCACAATACTCAACGTTGCCGATGTAGTGCTTGTGTTGGATTGGGCTTGTGCAAATCCCACGTTTTGTCAACTCACTGACCCAGATCTAGCAAATGACTTATAAATGTCTCATGAATAACTTATAAACGTCTTATTAATGAATTATAAACCTGTTATTAATACGTAATGTTGCAGATGTCATGCCGGTCTATGGCCAGTGCTATTTTATATAAGGCTGGATGTGTATTACGCCATACAGAGCACCTGAGGACAACAGTTACTTCTAACAATGTAGTAACCGTCCTATAAATACATATTATAAATTAAAATCAGGGGGAGACAATATACAACGGTTACGTATTGAAAATCAAACCTATTTTATTTTATCTACACTTATTTTAATTAAAATTGAATAGAAAGTTTAATTTAAAATCTGAATAATTACTTCAATCGGAAAAATAACTTTTTTTTATACTAAATATATGAACTAACTAGCGGCCAGGCTCATCTTATGAATGAAAAAAATAAAAGGTTAAAATAAAAATTTAAGGGATAATTAACAGGCCCATTTTTACCAAACTGCCAGAAATGGCTACAATTCCAAATATATACTTAATTGCTCGAGGTATTAATTTGGCTATTTGGTGTGATTAATATGTTGAGATAGATCGTTTGCACCTAACCTGTCTGATTGTCTTGCGATAACTGCCAAATAGAACTGGTAGACCAGTAGGTATAATAAATATACTAAATCAGTGGATTGGTTAACCGATTTTCCCCTTCATTGGGCCAGTGCTGTTTGACAACCGTTGTCCCAATGTCGTTTACCATACATTGGACCAATGTGCAATAGCATTGGCGTGCCAATGCCCGATCGTGCCTTTACTTTGCCAACGTTCACCGACGTTGGCCCGATAGTACAATGTTATCAGGGAGCGTGATAAAAACGTGGGTCAAGCTACATGCTGCAGAGCAAGTAGAAATATAACGGACCATGGTCTGATATATTTACTTGGTTAAAATCTGGTCCGTTAGCTTTACTTGGTTCATTTCTGAACCATTATCTTTACTAGCTTCATTTCTGGTCCGTTATCTTTACTTGGTTCATATTTGGTCTGTTATCTTTACTTGGTTCATTTCTGGTCCGTTATCTTTACTTGGTTCATTTCTGGTCCGTTATCTTTACTAGCTTCATTTCTGGTCCGTTATCTTTACTTGGTTCATTTCTGAACCGTTATCTTTACTAGCTTCATTTCTGGTCCGTTATCTTTACCTGGTTCATTCTGGTCCGTTATCTTTAATAGCTTCATTTCTGGTCCGTTATCTTTACTAGCTTCATTTGTGGTCAGTTATCTTTACTAGCTTCATTTCTGGACCGTTATCCCTACTTGGTTCATTCTGGCCCGTTATCTTTACTTGTTCATTTCTGGTCCGTTATTTTTACTTGGTTCATTTCTGAACCGTTATCTTCACTATAGCATAATTTCTGGTTCATTATCTTTACTTAATTCATCTCTGAACCGTTATCTTTACTAGCTTCATTTCTGGTCGGTTATCTTTACTTGGTTCATTTCTGGACCGTTATCTTTACTTGCTCATTTCTGGTCCGTTATCTTTACTTGGTTCATTTCTGAACCGTTATCTTTACTAGCTTCATTTCTGGTCCGTTATCTTTACTTGGTTCATTTCTGACCCGTTATTTTTACTTGGTTCATTTCTGGACCGTTATCTTTACTTGTTCATATGCTGCTAATATAACAGAAAATATAAATGTATTTGAAGATTACGATAGCTTGATACAATATTGAATGTAAATATATCTTAGCATGATAAAAACGTGTTACACTCAACTCTATGAAAACAATATAGGGTCATTGCCGAAAATATGAATCAAATAAATATATGAATTAATATTGATTGGGAATATGTTTTAACGTGCTGAAAACATATGCGGCACGCAAATTACTGAAAAGATCACAGAAATTAAATTATTGCGCGACGATATCAATTGTACACATATATTTCCATTCGATATTATATCACGCTATCGTAATCTTCACACATATTCATATTTTCTGATATATTGGAAGTATGTAGCGTGACGCACGATTTTATCACGTGCGTCAAAATAATATAAAAAATAATATAGTATACATTTCGTGACTATTTCATTTATTTTCTTTATTTTAAGGCTGCTTTCAAAGCCAAAGGTTAAACTGGAGTAAATAGATCATTTTCACTATTAACATTTTCATCAATGGATACTGGGCCGAAAATTCCCCCACCCCAATTGGTCGCCCACACGGTTATCCTCTATAGTGAATTAAGTGGCTTCTCTCTAGATACATATTTAATAAATATAATTCTAAAGCCTTTATGAAACAACCGAATTAAAATAGAACTAATAATAAAGAAGTTAATATAGTCTAGAATGTGAAACACTATATGATTATACACAATGTATATAAGCTCATAATTCCAATTGAAGAAAAAAGTTCATTACTGCATATTTTATTAGGTTTTTACTCTAGGGTAGGGCCTAGGCAGAAGAAGAGTTTCTCATCGCCAAGGCTAATATACTATGTATTAAATAAACTTTGCATCGCGTGTATATGCAAAGAACAATTCTAAGGGCCGCCGTACACACGCTGGTTTTTTTAAGTCTTTCCACCAGACTCTTTACTAAGCTCCTCCTACTTTTACCATGATACTTATGAATCATAAAATAAACGATATTATTGTTATTTTTTTAATTGGTATCCATGATACCAGCAGGTATCATAAATTAATATAAATAATTATATGATTGTTATTTATTTTAATTTATTTACCTGCAGGTACCATAAATTAAAAAAAAAAACTTTATAATTGAAATAATAACAATTATATAGTTTTTTTCTTTTGGTGGAAAGACTGAAGTCTGGTGGAGAGACTTAAAAAACCCTGCGTGTGTACGGCCTTTCAGTTATTAAATGACAGTATGGAGGTTCGCTGTTCATTTTACAATGTAAATACATAGTCACGTTAGACGGTAATACTAACTAATTTCTGGAACAGAGTTTTTCATTCACAAATGAAGTTAGTTGCATATTCATTGAATTGATGAATTCAAACTAAAAGTACGTGATTAAAGACAGTTAAATTGATGGTGTTTATTTGGGAATAGATAATCTATATAAATACATAAATCTAAATAATTTGTACATTTAGTATCATTCATGATTTGTGGGATTGCAACTAAACCAAAGGTGTCCAATGACAATGTGCAGACCACCTGAAGGTAATGTTATGATCGGCATTTGTTTATTTGTAATCTTATTATTCGCACAACTCAAAAAGTATTCAACTAAATTGATTGAAATTTGGTAGGAAGATTGGTTAATTTCCAGAAGCATTCCGGTAAAATTTTGGGAGCAATCCAGTCAAAGGTCAAGGTCACTTTTAACTCAATAACTCAAAAAGTATTGAACCAAATTGTATGAAATTTGGTGGGATGATTGTTCATTATCCAGGAACTGGTTAAATAAATTTTGGGACCGAACAGGTCAAAAGTTAAGGTCAAGGTCATTTATAACTTGGATGGTCAGGGTCATTATATCCGACGACGAAGGTGTGCCCTAATCCGAGTGTCCGTTCTATTTCTATTATATCATGGTACCCGTGCACGGACATTTCGTCCACGGACAATTCATCCACGAAATGCTTTATTTTGTATTCTATTTATATTGTGTATAAATTTTATATTGAGCATTATTTATATATATTTTGCAAAATGAAAGTAAAAAACACCCTTTTTTATGGCAATTAGAAATTTATGGTATTTGCCTTAATTCTTATTGCAATCTTTTTCTCATGCAACAGTGAAATAATAAAACTGAATACTTTTCAATGATATGCAGGCAGGAATCGCTTTTACTTCACATTGGTCTAATAAAATCTGTAATAATAACGAGGCATGTCTCGAAGT